>JAXCGZ010015620.1:15000-59651 GCA_037179515.1 Halocaridina rubra | reverse complement strand
TCAGTGTGTGTTTTGTCATATATGCTTTTGTCATGAGTATTCTGATAAAAATATAGCCAAAATAATTGAGACAGCAGATATGAATAGCGCTATATTTTTTTTTATGTGTAACACCGGGACTGACCTAAAAAAAGAAAAAATAAACTGCCCTCATCAGGCCTGGGCACGAAAAAAAACAGAGTAAAGAGAAACAGAGATGGGGAGTGTTGTGACTTGTTGGATGGGCTAATAAGAGATGTGTAACAAATATCCAAGAATATTCGGTTTTGATGTAGGCGTAGCAAAATGGTAGCGTCCGCGACTCTGAGGCGGCAGGTCGAGGGTTCGCGCCCCGTCACGGACTGAGGTTAGTAAGGGCATACACTCAGGGTAACGATTACATCTGCCAAAACAAGTCCTTTGCAAGAAGGCAACCGTCCTAGCCCTTAGTTGAAAAGGGAGTTCGTGACGTAAAACCGAAACCAAGATGTAGGCGTAGAAAAAGAATCATAACTGAAGGAAGACTTAACATCGAACTGCCTTAGGCAGTCCTATTTAAGTCCAAAAAACCATCAGCAGTAGTATCGCAATGGGCAACTGGTGCCATGGACCAATTCGTAACTATTAAATACAGGAGGTCCTCACTTTATGATATCCTTGAGTTTCCATGTTTTGCGGTTACGACACATCTCCCATAAATTATTTTGCTTCATTTTTTATCATTTTTGGCCTTTATTGTGTCTACCAATCACAAAGCAGATTCTTCCGATGGCAATGCTTTGAAGAAAAGGAAAGCATCACAATGGAATCGAAATTAGAGACTGAAATGCCTGGAAAAGGGAGAAACGTTACTACTGCACTTGAATTGGTGGGTGACGTAGGTGTTTATTTAGGTGTGTTCCGACTTGCGCTGTAAATTCGGTTATGTCATAACTTGAGGAATGGAATTCTGTCATAAATTGAGGACCCCCTGTATCTGTATGCTTTGCTTTGGCCTATAAGTGATATATTTATCACTTTTGCCTGGGATAGAAGTATGTTTATATTTACAATTTCTTCATTATCATTGTGATTTCTCCTTAGACTAATTTCAAATATATCTCTGCCAACAGCTTTTTATGATAGACAACTGTGCAGACGACTGGCGCATCGCGATGACGTGGCAGCGCATCGCCCGGATCTCGATGGAGCTAATAATCTGTGCGGTCCATCCCATTCCTGGTGAATATTACTTCTACTGGACCACTAAGCTCTCTAATCACGGGGGCATCGAAGGGTCCCGGTGGGTACCCATCGACGTCACCCTCTCCCTGCCCATGTTTCTTCGCCTTTATCTCATATGCAGGGTCATGTTGCTACATTCTAAGGTAAATCATAAGTCCTAGTTGTAGTAGTTGCTATAGAGTGAAATTTAGTTAATTATTGTTGTCATTGAATCAGAGTATTATTTCAGTTTGAGGGAAAGATAATGATGTGATTTGAGGGGTATTAAGCTTCATTCTGTAAGGCTGAAGTTGAGTAATTTTTATTAAGTGTTTGGTATCTCAGTATAAGCTACGATTCCATATGAATTACATAAAATCCAGATAGTGTTAGGATTTAAATTTATTGTTTTTGGTCATACCTTGTCATATTGCAAAATACAGTGGTGTATTGAATAAGTATCAGATATTTAGAAAGTAATGGGCTTTTGTCAAAAATAGACAGGTATTTTTAATCTGTTTGTTATATTTATGTGAATAACATATCTTGATATATGTGAAGTTTTAAAATTATTTAGAATATCTGGATACCTAACTGATACTAATGTGTATTTTTTTCTTTCTTCCACTCCTCATGATCGTGAATGAATCAATGGATGCAATTATACAACAATATCTACTTTATCCTCCTCAACTAAAACTCAAAACCAAACATGACCGCAACAGCTGTTCACAGATGCCTCGTCGCGTAGTATCGGTGCTCTGAACCGCATCAATTTCAATACACGTTTTGTTCTCAAAACTTTGATGACTATATGTCCTGGCACAGTGTTACTCGTGTTCATGGTATCTCTCTGGATCATTGCGTCGTGGACTCTGCGACAGTGTGAGAGGTGGGTCACACTGAACACAGATACACCACTCATGTTTACTTTCATATTCATATTCACACTCATCAACACCCTAGGATGGTCTGACTCTTAAACACCCAGACACTTGGTAATGGTCATTTTCATATTTATGTGACATCGTTGGCTACTTCTAAACACAAGGGCGCTTTATTTTGGCCAATCTTGTATTCATATCACATTTACTAACGCCAGTGCATGGTCATATTCATTGAGTTAGTCTTTTCCACACTAAGATATGGTTGCTCATGATTGAAAACATTTAGGTTATCACAGTCAGATACATTAGGAGTGGCTCTCTTGTAAGCCATCAAGTTGTCATTTGCATTGGAGGTGATATTCCTTTGAATTATGGCAGACATATTATCTTAGCTTCAAACTTTTTAAAGTTAAAAAAATTGCGTAAGGGACTCTTATTTTGTTAGAGAATGATGATATTCTGATCGCCTCTTGGAAATAAGTAGATATGTTATTTATTATTGCTAAATTGCTTAGGTGATCGAGTTTCTGTAGATTTTAGGGTCTAGTTGTCTATCACATAAGATACCATCCACAAAGATACATATATTATTACACATGCGTTTCATTTACTCCTCATATCATCACACATGTGTCTCATTTACCTCTCATAGCATCACACATATGGCTCATTTACTCCTCACTCACAAAGTTGCTTATTCATGGACTTGAGGTAAGTCATACTTTAACAGAGTCAGGCCTTGAGTTCCCCAGCTCCCCAGTTTAAAAGACATGTAAATGGTAGTCTCATAAGCAGTGAGTAAATACAGTTTATTATGACTGGACATTATAGGGCTGTCTTGAAGGCATTCGTGTTATACTTCCCTACAGTTAAGCTTTGGACTGAACAGCCTCAGAAGTACTTAGTGTTTATCTCTAAATGCTGCTAATTTACATCTCAGGTGCTCCTTAATCGCTAAATAAATATAATATTGCAGTACTTGTTTTACTGCATATGTTCTGAATAGCATATATAGATAACCTGCATCCTGTCATCAATAGGACATTTGAGTTTTACTCCAAAATACTTAAATAGAGACAGTCAATACAGTACTCAACACTCACACTACAAGTGTTTTTTGTGCATGCTCTATCTTTTTCAATATTTTTCAAAAGCTTAATTGTATCAGAGACTCAGAGATACTTTATACTGATAGTGAATAGTTTTATCTGGTATAATAGAATACCCGTGTGCTTTTCAATATTTCTAACTTCATCTAACTGAATTCTGCATTTCTATAATGAGCTGTAATTAGTCTTGAGAAAAGTTTCCTTATTAGTATGTTTCACAATTATATGCTGAATTTCTACAGACTAAACTAACTGCTATATAGAGCTTTGAGATGTTTTACTATCATATAATGAATATCATTAATCCAGGTTGCTTGTAATTCAGAGCTATGTGCAGCTACTTGTATTTCATTATATTTTTCCTGAATTCCTACTGTCCAGATTGTCTGTAAACTCCATTTAACAAATCTGGCTAATTGTGGTCGTGGAACATGAGAAAATTTCATTATATTTCACAGTTAGAATTTAAAAATGAAATAAGAATTAAGTGAATCGATTAAGAAAGAGTTGCTTTTAGTTCTGTTTCTTTAATAAAATGAAATATATTTGGCACTTAGCTACGGGCAGTGTCTGACATATTTTAATGCTCACTATTAAGAAAATTCAGTGCATGTTGTGTTACCAGTGTTCATTATTTTTTAATATTATTAATATAAATTTCACTTTTCAATCTTAATTCAGAAAATTGTTGGAGACATTTTCGCTATATATTACTTTAAGATCCAGACAATGTATCGTTAGTTTATATTTTAATTTTAGCTATTGAGATATCTTTAGCTTAGTGCGAAATTTTGCACTTGCACTTTGAACGAGAAAAAATAATTCCTGCTCACAAAAATCTATATTGAAAATGTATTTCTTTTCATTGTTCATTTTAGTTTTCCTTTATAGTTTTTTCTTTTATTCCAAATTTTTTACCTCCTATGGCTGAGATTTAATATTGGGACTACAGAACAGGAATCCACAACTTAATACACTTGCTCACAAAGGCTATAAAATTATGTGACTTTATGCTGAATTTTCAGAATCACAGTGGGCACCACTGCAACTTTCAGCTCTGAAATTTTACCATTATTCTGAACCACGACGCATTGAATTCTCCTCCTCAGAAATCTTTCTCTACATTGAAGAGGAAATTAAATGTGTTTGCTTGTCAGTGGCGGGTCGGCAAAATGTGCAGTGGTGTCTACCGTAATTTATTTTATGCCCTCTGTGGCCAAGTGAACTAAGATGTGGATACCTGTTCTGCAGGTCCCAGGTTCAAATCCCGACAGCAGGAAATGAAGAATTTGGAATGATGCATATATGAAACTGCATTTTGGTATTCTATTATTATTATTATTATTATTATTATTATTATTATTATTATTATTATTATTATTATTATTATTTGTATTATTATTATTATTATTATTATTATTATTATTATTATTATTATTATTATTATTATTATTATAATATTTTGAAATTTCTAGTACATAAACTTGATATACAGTAGCATTTTTAATACATTTGAGACTTTATAGCCTAATTTGAAAAGTATTATTGATTTATCCACTTTACTTTTGATAACTGAATCATCTTAGAACTAGGAAAGAATTCTATTTAGTTATTTTCCTTGATCTTTTTCCACATATATTTTCACAAACTTTACCTCATCTATCATATGAAGTATCTCTGTTTATTTTAAAAAGAGTGTAACATTACGAATTCAACATTTCTCAAAAAATATTATCAATAAAGAAATTATGTTTTTGTTTTCAAGTTTTTCCTGATACAGACGAGAGTACAGTATATGCTAAAGAGGATTAGTATTTATATTTAATCTGTACCAGGTAAAAACTCTTAATTTAAGATCTAATCTCCGTCAACGGAGGTTATGCATGTTACCTTCTCGCCCATATTCAGAAACAGTCTCAAAATATCAGTAATGGTCGAAATGAGATAGATTTTGCTGCATATGTTTTAAATTGTTCATATAATTTTTAAAGTTTCCATATCTGTTTGGACAAGACTACATTAAGTCTTGTCCAGACAGTATACAAACCAGTTTAAAAGGTTCCAATACGATTTGCACATAGCATATCTTTTTCACTTATTCTGGAGAGTCCTTATATATATATATATATATATATATATATATATATATATATATATATATATATATATATATATATATATATATATATATATATATATATATATATATATATATATATATATATATATATATATATATAATGACACTGATTTCCCCTACTAATCTGATATGGTCAAAGTTTTGCAAGATTGGGGATTAATTTCGGAGTCTCTGTCCCTGCAAAAATGTAAAGCATTTCCCATACTGCTCAGGATTTTTTTTTCAGACTATTTTGAATATGGAAGAGAAATGTATATCTTGATAAATTTAATGTTTTAACTTTTCTTTAGTCAGCCAGTTAGATTCTGTTAGCTAACAAGATGCCTCGTTGAAGCGACTCCTAGTTGATGTACCTATAAGCCCTCCTCCAATCGTCACTTTCATCGCCATGTGGTTCACAGAGAACACATTCTCATGTGCCCTTTAGCTGTGTCACCGACCAAGCTATTCTCTACCTCAGCAAAGCACTACTTGGGAGGGGGGAGATTGAGCTCATCTTAATTCTGCTTCTTATTATTTTGATTATTACTGTCAACTTCTCACGTTTCAATGTTTCACGGGGCTATATATAATGCAGTGCCCGCATTGTCCTGAGCTTGTGTACATCACCCAGGATTATTTTAGAAAGAAAATAAAAAAAAAATAGTAGTTTTGGTCAGATGATAATGTATGTTATAATCACTGAAATTTGAAGTAGTGATGTGAATGAACAAGCTGGAGTTATTTATAGATGGTTGTTTTTTTATTTTTTTTTATTATTATTGCCTTTTTAGAAGTGTTATGTTCCTTTAGAACATGTTTTTAGACTAGTGTACCATTATTTCAGTCAATATTCTCCTTTTATTTGTACCTTGTATTCTGTCGTTCCACAGCGCCATAACCCCAACACAAGTATTTGTTTTGTAGAGTGAATTATAGTGTCATATGCACTGTGTAGTATCTTAGACATTTTTCTTAACTCATACCCAAAATTGGCATTCATATCTAACTTGACCGTTCTTCTTGCATATTAACATTATGAAAAATTTTATATAAATCTTGTCCAATAATGCCACAAAAATTTGTTCATAGCAAAACGAACTTAATTGAACGTCAGAATTTTTCAGTGAAGAAACTGGAAGTTTATACTATTCAATTTTATTTGATGTTACCCTCATTATTCATCATTTTTTGGCTAGAACTGTTGATCAAGACGGTACAAACTACAGCATCTGATTTTCCAGTCTAGATGCTTAAAACCTCAATGAGTGATATCAGATGTTTGTCCCTTCCACTCATTACCACAGTAGTAGTTCTGTTGAGTGTATGTATTTGTGTTTACTAACCACTTGCGATTAATTTGTCATTATGTTCATTTGTATGTACACTCAAAGCACAAAACCTTTCAAAAATTAACTGCTGAAGAGAAGGTTGGGGCTATGGCGCTGTAGTGGTGCGGCCACGATGGGAACTGGCCCGGAGTACGTATAGGGCTCAGTTAAGGGCTCTCTTTTGTGCACAAGAAGAGCCCCCAGTGTATTATCAGAGACTTTGCGTTTTTGTTTATTAAGTGAAAAGAGCTTTCAGTTCTTATCATCTAACTGTCATATATTTTGTCATTTTCAAAGGGCTTCTTTGAAAGGGCTCATATAAAAAGATCAAATCTTTAAAACAAGAATATAGTACAGCTATGAACACACATGGTCTTAACTGTCGCCGCCACGTGCTCTCATACCACGCGCGTGCCCTGCCACATGTTTCTCTCGATGTTGTCTATCTCTCACTCTTAACTCCTCTTGGCCAATGTAGCTGTTGTAGTTATTTGGTATTATACCGGCCTGCTTGGTGTATTTACAATCAGATATAAGCCCCTGGCATCTCAAACCACTATTCCCATATTACTAAATGTTTTGCATCCATGATGATGTTTTTTGGCAATGAAATCTACTACTACTACTACTACTACCACTACTGTTTCTACACACCCGGTTAATGGAACCACGTCTCCCCCCTTTTTTGTTCTCTCTCTGGCTCCCCCTGCCCTATTGGTTGTTGTCCACCCTGATATGATCATTTATGTTCTCAGTGGTTTTGAGCTTATTTTTCTCTCCTTGGAGGGGGGAGAGGATCACACTCTTAACGGTCATGTCTTGTACTCTTTAGGTATCACGATGAAGAACATGCTAATCTGCTTAACGCTATGTGGCTCATCGCTGTCACTATATTATGTGTGGGTTACGGGGATATAGTTCCGAACACGTACTGTGGGCGAACCATCGCGGTGGCTTGCGGAATCATGGTAAGTGAACACCTCCCGACAAATCACCGTTGCTCTCCGCCCGCCCCCTCTTACCTGCCAATTGCTCTCTCGCTCTCCCAACAGGTACCATGACGAAGAACATGCCAATTTGTTGAACACCATGTGGCTTATAGCGATCACATTCTTGTCCGTGGGGTACGGTGATATAGTGCCAAATACATACTGTGGGAGGGGTATAGCGGTGACGACAGGAATTATGGTAAGTGGTGCCATTTCATAGGTGCAACAACACACAACGAACATTCAGGACGCAAAATTATATTTTCTATGAATTGAAAAAGACAGTTTCCATTCCTCTCAGCCCAGCCCTTGTAGCCTTTTCCTTTGACAAGTGTTTTGGGATTATTTTTATTATTATTATTATTATTATTATTATTATTATTATTATTATTGTTTAAGTTTCCACTCAGATTTTATCTGTACTTTTGTTGGGTTAGCTAATATATATTTGTAAAACTTTCATTTTACTATACAGTACATATATATTTATGTTTTGTTAAAGGTCACTAGTAACTCAGTAACCATCCAATATATTAACAAATCACAAAGAGAAGTATGTAAAGTAACTCTTTGTAAACCGTGAACTGGATTCAATGAGTGAGTTATAATTAATGTTAATTGGTAATTTGCAGCCTTAGCATTAATTATTTCACTGTTGAATTTTACACAGTGTGCTTAGCAGTTATTTGACACAAATGCTGCTCTTTGTACCTTTTTCCTACATACAGTTTCATATTGTTGAGATAATACTAAAACATACATTGCATGAAAACAGCAGTTGACCCAATTTCTTTGGCTGCACCAGGGCTGGGTTTGCACTCTTAGCAATTTTATATATCAGCTGATGTTTAACAGGCATTTATAATTCTACTCAAAGAGAGAAAGCTGGCCTTCTTTACAACTCATTACAATTAATATCACGTAAAAAGTTTTCTAAGGGAAGTTTGTTCAAAGAAAGATAAGAAATAATTAATATATTGTTACGGTGTTATGTTTAGCCTGATCTGTTCATTTTAATACAGTATTCCCTTTTGGTGTCTTTAATATAACTTGGGAGAAAGCTGCAGATATTTCAAATAATCAAAATGTGTCGTTCCCACCAGCTACTGGAGTAGCTTCAGAGTGGCGAATTTGTCAGTATGTCGAGAATCAAAAGGGCTCAACTAAATGAACTTGGCATTTGGTTTGACTTCGCTCCATAGTATGTAAATGAACTTAAGAATTCTTTATATAGTCTAGCTAGCCTGACATCATGCAATATTTTCTTTGAATTCCTCTTTATGGAGCATCATAATTGGCAAATTTCCAAAATAAATTCACCCATACCCACCATGCAGGTCTCTCCACACCAGATATGCAGTAAACAAGATCAGTATTTGGGTTTGATTTTCTTGACTCTCATAGGATTTATGAGTACATAATGATCAAATTGTGGGGGAGAAATTATCCTTCAGAAAATCCTGTTTTACTCAAAACGAGACCGAGTTACTGGTGATGGAAGTAATGAAAGCTCACATCGACCTGCTAATTTGAGCAATTTCATGTGAAACGAGAATAATTAGAAAGCTCTTTACAGTATTTAGTATATAGAAGCTGGAGTGATATCTGAGCAAGGTTCTGATATTAATCTAATATAGTCACTGTATAATGCCTAATATGATAAAAACTAGTCATCTAGTTTGTAAACTCAGCAATGTAACGTAATAATATAACTCTATGCAGATACTAATGAGAAGCAGATTACAGTATTTCTTGTATTTGTTGGTGGACTGCATTTGGATTACCTGTTTTCTTAAATCCATTACTTTCTTCTTCTTCCTCTTTTGGTATGTGCAGGACACAAACCTTTGCCAGCTCACAGTTCCACCTGCACTTCAAATAAGAGCAATATATACGCCGCAATGGCCAAGTAGTAACGCACACGACTTTGAATCGTCAGGTTGTGGGTTCGAGGCCCGCCACAATCAGAGGTTAGAAAGGGCACTATTCACTCTGGGTAATGGTCATACCTGCCAAAACCAAAGTCCTTTGCAAGAAGACAATGTCCCAGCCCTTAATAGAAAAAGGAAGTTTGTGACGTAAAACCAATACATCACTTGCGAATGGGTACACAACACAAAAGATTTTATTCATTCTGCTTTCATTGATAAAATGAGAAAGATGGATTAGTTTTGCTGAGTGTACTCAAAAACACTTATATCCAATATACAATTGTCATGATAGTGTATTTCAGTATAATAACTAAAATTTAAAAATATATGTATGTACCCATTTGTAAAAATCGTAATCTGGCGTGAGAAATATGTCTTTTCAATGAATTTGGATAATTTAGTTATATATTTATTAGGTAACAATTGAATACAGTATATGAAGGTACAGTTGGTATCTATATATGTTCAGGCCAAATATACTGCATGAACAAGATGTTGTTCCTCAATAATTGCAAGACCAATAAATGATATAGGCTTTAGGCTGATGACAGGGACTACAAACTTTCAACTGATTTGAAACATTCCACCAATATTTTTGTTATAATGTCTTGAAGCTGTTGTTAGACGATGTTCATTGTAGATTATAAATGGCGTATAAATTTTCTGGAACAGTTTGTTCTTATTACCATAAATGGGGGTAAAGGATTTTACAAAGTCGGTTTTTAAACCTTGAAGGCATTAGCTTGATTTCTCGGTAGTACCTTTGAACAGCTGATATATAACTTTTTATTTTTATTTTATTTTTTCCACTCATCTAGCGCTTCACGTCCATGCATGGTTCCATACAAGTCTTTAATTACGAGGCGCTTTAACAATTGCTTTTATTTATTTCATTTTATTTTTTTTCCCTAACAACAGAACTAATTCTCTTTTGCTTAAAATTTTTATAATCTCAGTCCTTTGTATGCTCTCAGCATAAACTAAAAAGCTTCCTCTAAAAACAAAAGCTGCAATTGCACTGCTAAATATTCCATTCTAGTTAAGCCTGTTCATTTTTTTTTATTTCTTAAAAATCTGTTCAACCGCTGTCAAACACCTTCGAAAAACAATCACCGTGGCTTGTCGAAGGGGTCGGATTTCTTGATATGACCTAGTGATGTTTTCGTGGCCATGACATAATCAAAATATATGACTTATATGTGAAGGATATTGAAGCATTATATGAAGTGTTAAGTCATGTATTTCGACTGCATGGTTAACATTGGAGCACTACAGCCATGTTAAGTGGTTCGTGAATTTTTATGTCCCCTCAACTCACCACGAGAGTGATTTACCGTTGTTGTTTGACTATAGTTGAATGGACTCTTGTTGGTATTTTCTTATGTTTTTATTTCTTCTCCAGTTTTCAAAAAGATACAGGAAAAAGGCCCCTCTCTTAACCTCCCCCCCCCCCTAACGTCACCACTTGGCACAACCTGGGACTATGAATAGTACATAAATTACTTCAAATTCTCTCTGCGTATTAGTTTCCTACATAGTGCATAATCTCCAAAACTTGACAAGTATCTTTTTGAAATCATTTCCAGTATTCTGTATAAATTCATACCTACTTGAAAATGGGTTATAAAATAACTGTGGGTGTTTGGAGTAACTCTTTTGAATTGAAGAGGGTGGGATTTGTACAGCGACTTTCATAGTGTATTATCCATGTTTCTCTAATTATAATCCATTTGATTATATGGAGCGCATTTTGTTCTTTTTTGCAAAAAGAAATCCAAGAAGGTTGATTAATGCAAAAGTTCATTCGTAAATCATCACCAAAAGGGGCACATCGCATGATTTATGACGGGACGGCCATCAGTATCGGTGCATGAGTTTTCTTGATGCATGGTTTGTTCAACAAAGGAGTGTTCTTTGTGACAGATTGCTGCCAAATAGAATTTATTTACTTTTTTAAATATACATATTCCTTTATGCCATTGCTCGATATTCAACATCTATCTGTAAGTATTTTTATTTTTTAAAACCTGTATTGTTTGCATATATGAAGTCTTCACTAATATTATTTTGGTCTTTGAAAATTTTTCAGTTTCTTTTATCTTGTGTACAGTAAATTTATGATTCACAACAGTTGATTTGAATCCAGGCTAACATATCAAATGTTGCATTCTTTTGTTTTATCAATATTCATTAATGACAAGAGTAATTTCAATGACCAAATAGTAATTAAGTGAAGTTTTTCCAATAGTTAACTTCAAAAGCTTAAAGAAAAAACAAACTTGTTTGGATAAAAGACATTTAGTCATTAAGAACACGAGCAATATTCAGGGATATTAAAAGAAATTTTTATTTCCTTTTTCTCTATAGGCTTCCCCTTTTAGGCATCATCATAAGCAAAGCCTTTCATACTCACTATATTTGTAAATATTCCACAATTGTGTGGAAGGTTTGTGAGATGATGAACAGTTCTGCCTTTGAGAATTCCACTGAATTTATCTTGCCTGTGTAATCAGCAATTCATTTTAAGCCACTGACCATCACTGACTTTGTCATATTTTTGTGTTATCAGTGATTCATTTTAATTTACTGAGCACCAATGACTCTGTAATTCTTATGTGATCGGTGATTCATTTTAAGCCATTGACAGCCACTGACATTGTCATGTTTGTGTAATCAGTGACTCAGTTTAAGCCACTGATCACCACTGATTTTGTCATGTTTGTGTAATCAGTGATTCAGTTTAAGCCACTGACCACCACAGACTTGTCATGTTGTGTGAGCAGTGATTTAGTTTAAGCCATTGACCACCACTAACTTTATCACATTTGTGTAATCAGTGATTCATTTTAAGCCATTGACCATCAAGGTTCATAGATCATTAAGGACCAAAATGAATACTGTTGAACCATGACAGATCACACCAGCCAGAGATAATTAAAGATAAAATTACTGCTTTGATGTTTTGCAGTCAGTGGAATTCTAGTGGCTAGTTCTATTATGCTTCATTATTTTAGTTCTGAATATTTAAATTCTTTATTAGTTTAGTCTTATTTCCCTTAGGTTGATCCGCGAACCGTATAATAAGTTGCTAAAGAAGTTATTTAAATCCACAGAGCAGCGACGAACATTGGTACCTGCCCCCTTTTAGATATATTCCAAGTGAACACATAGTAGTTCTTTTAGATGTTCCATCGGTGTATTATTGTTTATTGTTATTTCATTCATAGATGATGATCTCAGCTATCACAGTATTATTATGGGGATTATTTTATCATTAGTTTATACCTGCTAGATGGTCCTAACCTTTAGTAAATATCCTGTTAGTAATTCCTGGGCAGTATTACCCTCTGTGTACATACATAGTGTAGTTTCTGGTCTTTATTGTTATATTTTAAACCAATACACGTTGTACATTAAGTCATATATGAAGTCCTTTCACTTATATTTATACTCGGGAAAGTGGACACTTATTTCCAGTGTTGAGTTATTTAATGATATCTTCGGTATTGTAATTAACCTTATTAGTGTTTCGAATACATCCTTGTTTATTTACTAGAAGTTCTGTCATGTAAGTACAGTATAGTAAAAATGAAGAACTGTTATCATGGATAATTTGACTGATTTGAAAACATCCTCCGATAATGATTACAGTAAATCGCCAGTAGGGCATTTTATGAATGGGAATATGTTAAAATATTATGGCATTTCAGGTACTGTTGAGCTTAAGCTACATATTCTCATGCAGCCATATGGAAAGTACTTTCCTAATAGTGAACATATGGTTACTACTTATCTGTCACCTTTTGTCAAATCTTTTTGCAAGATGTTTACTTCTTTGCATTGAATGCCCTCTATGGTTTTTTATGCTGATAATTTTCGAATCATTTACCACTCAAGAATGCACTGATTTTTTTTCCAAGTTTCGAAATTTATCTTCCTGCCTGTTTGCTTCTGTCAATGTTATCATCTGTTGACAGATTATTATATATTACTCTTTTAGAATAATTTAATTATCATATTATTTTTAATTTTCGTGTCTGTTTTTTACCCTGGTTATTCGTCATTTCAGATATATTTCATACTGGTCTCACTGCTCTCCCCACAGTCCTTGCTTGTTCCGTGGCTACTTTCCTGTTTTCCCGTCTTGGTTTATATTCCTGTATCACTCTTGCTTCTTCATGTGTACCATAATATTCATCACTCTACCTTTCAGAATCCTTACACAGATTACAGTTCCTATTATTTCTTCTCTCATTTTCTTTAACTTTCCTGGCTAGTGATCAGTGGCCTTCAGAGTTGTTAGCAATTAAACACAGTGTTTCTGCTTCCAATTGCTTGTTCAAATTCATGAAACCTGAAGCATATGCAAAATTCTGCCTTTTGCAATTTAGATATTCATGATATTATGAAGAGCTCTTATAGTTTTTTTTAAATGCTGTCACTTTGCCGAATAAGTAACAGTGTCCTATTGTCAAAAATGTTTGTGGTTTTTGAATACCAAATAACAGAGAATGGGAGATATGTTCAAATTAGATATAAGTGTGATTCATCACACTGAAAGGTTATCATCATTCTTTAGAGCAAATGGCTATGGAGTGTTTTTAAAGCAGTTACCTTTATATTGACTATTGTAGCATTTATTTAAAGACTACGCTGTAGCAAAGTTTTAACCCTGTGAGAACATTTCCTTTTTAAAAACTAACTTGAAAGGCGTTGAAGACAATTTATAATTTAATACTATATTTTCTGTGTGTACTATGCTCCTGATACTGGAACTGTTAATCGTATTTTTAAGATCCATAATGTGGCTGTTTTTCAGTTGCCTCATAAATTGTCTGTAACAATGTATATCCTGATGGTACCTTGTTGTTAAAGCAGTGTGTTCAATGTGTATGGCTGCTGAGCTCAATTAAAATGTTAGAAAAAGCGTTTTTATGCCTTAAGGAAAGGTTTTTGAAGCTTCAGGTTCCTATAAGCAGATATGGAAGAACATTATTTTATAAATTTACGTAGCAATATCTCACTCAGATCTCATTTACACACTGCTGTCTCAAAATACACGGTTTCCACACCTGCACAGTTTTAATTGTACTGTAGTTGTCCATACTCCATCTCACTTAGCCTTATCATTGTGTTTCATTTGTGTCCCCTGTATTGATTGTAAGTGCATATACTTTGTTTTTCCTTTCCTTGCTGCCTCTTCCATTCCTTACCTATCCCACCTAGTCCTCCTTATTAACCTTCTCAGTGTAAAACTAACCAAGGAAAATCTTCCCTACCAACCTCCAGGGGGCCGCTTGCACTGCCTTATTGGTCGCTGTCGTGTCGCGTAAAATGGAACTATCCCGTGCAGAGAAACATGTTCACAATTTCATGATGGATACACAATTAACAAAGAGGGTAAGTGTTTTCTTCTCTTTCCTATAACAGGTAAAACCCGTTGTGCTGCACGCACGGAGAGTGCCTCCAACATCTGTGCTTGGTCTCACTACACCTTCCCTAGGTTAATTTTAGTTGGATGTGTAGCTGCACTTCGGGAGTTGTGATGTCGTTAATGTGTGCTACTTCATTATAGGTGCTAGAACTTTGCTAAAAGCTGGCTCCAGAATATAATGGTATTCCATATACGATATCACAACTCACTCGCAATAGAGACTCGATGTTGTCAATTGATGTTGTTGATGTATACATTTGTTATTTGTCTCTCTCTCTCTCTTTTCCCAAAAATATCATCCAAACAACACCAACCACTGTTTTCTCCATCACCCAACTCTACGACCCACAACCCTCTACGACGTTGGTTGTGTACTTGCACGCTGCCAAACGACGCCCATTTGGATGACAAATAAAATATAACAAAAACATGGCCAAAAATAACAGGGTAACGGCAGTATGGCCTTAGTGGTGGCCGTCCTCATGACGAAAATCCAAATGCAACCGGCCGAGAAACGCGTCCATATTCTGATGATGGAAAAACAACTCAACTGGAGGGTAAGGCGAGATCCTGCAGCAGCAAAGGAAAACTGAATCCAAGACACCTGATATTGTTGGCAGTGATGATGAGGTTGATGTGAACTAATTACCTTTTGAAATACCTCATCTGAAACAATGAATGTGGCATTGTTTTGGCACTTTGTATTTTTTTTTAACGTGTTTATGTTTGGAGTGTTTCTAACCAGTATTTTTGCCTAATGCCATAGTGATGCAGAGGTGAGTTACTTCCTTTGTAATTGCAGTTTAAAATATTTTTATGTTTTTCAATGTATAGAATAAATATATGCTAATATAGTCAGCAGATGACTTATTACATATAGAGTTTTTGCAGCGGGTTATTGTTCTTCACTAATTGGGACCATGAAAACCTAAGTAATAACGAAACAACAAGCAACGAAACTATTTACCCCGTTAGAGTTAATATAAGTATGGTTTAATAGGGACTGGCCATTCTATATTTTTGTATTATGAGATATTATACATAAATATGCATTAATATTTTTATGTTTTATAATGTATAGAATAAATATATACTAATATAGTCAGCAGATGACTTATTACATATAGAGCATTTACAGGGGATTATTGTTCTTCACTAATTGCGACCATGATAACCTGAGTAATAACGAAACAATAAGCAACGAAACTATTTACCCCGTTCGAGTTAATATAAATATGGTTTAATAGGGACTGGCCATTCTATATTTTTGTATTATGAGATATTATACATAAATATATGTAATTATAAATGAGATGTACTGTAGCAATAAAGGAATAGAAAACCAATATGAAATGGAATACCTGTAATAATACTGCATAATTAATGGAAAACACGTAGTAAAGTGGAAAGACAAATGCTGGAAAAGGTATAGGAGGAGAAAAAGCATAAATGCCTGGCAGACTTATAAAAGAGCAAGAAATAATTACCTAAGTAAAAGACAAGAGGCAAAGAGAGACTATGAAGGAATATCATCAGGAAGGCTAGATAAAATCTCAAATATTTTTACAGCTTTATCGGAGGTAAACTGAAGGTAAAAAAAACAGGTTTCAAAGCTAGAGAGGTGATGGACGCATTACTGAGACGGATGAAGATATCTGTGAAGAATTGAACAAGGAGTTTCAGTCAGTATTTACAGCAGAAAATAACCCACCTCTCAGATTGCAGAGATAGGACCTCATGGGCTGGTATTAGAGAGATCATCCTTTCAACACAGAGGTATGCAAAGTGCTGAAGAAGTTAGATACCCATAAAGCTACAGGTCCGGATGATATATCCCCTTATGTACTTAAGAAATGCGTTAAATCATTATCAGTGGCGCTAAGTATATTTGAGAAGGCGCTGGAATCAGAGGAGATTCCAAGATGCTAGAAACCAGCGATAATGGTGCCTATCTTCAAAAAGGGAAAGAGGGATATAGTTCTAAACAATACACCTGTTTCCTTGACCAGCATAGTTTGCAAAGTTATGGAGAAACAACTAAGAAAACACATCTCTCTTCACTTCGAATCCTTCAACTTTTTGTTAGTAAGACAACATGACTTCAGAGAAGGTAGATCAACAGTAACACTCCGTGTCTGAATGGAGAAGAGTTAGTTCCTTGTATATGTAAATAACCTACTAGCCTCTGTAAAGTCATTCATGAATATGTTTTGCAGATGCTGCAAAGATTATGAAGAAAGAAAGAGACGAGACCAATGGTAGAGATCCTCAGGAAGATCTAAATAATCTGCATGAGTGGTCAGAAAAGTGGCTAATTAAATTATATGCTTCTAAATGCAAGGTATTGAGATTGGGTACAAGTGCAAGAAGGCTCAAGCTTGACTACTCAATGGCAGGAGCAGAACTGCAATAGACAGAATGAGAGAGATCTAGGAGTAAACATACTGTCAGATTTGTCTCCGGAAATACATAAAAGGCATAGTATGGGCAGCATATGTTTATTAGCAAATGTAAGGTTAGCCTTTAGGCACATGGACAAGGAAATGTTCAGAAATATTTATGTAACCTATGTGAGGCCAAAGCTTGAATATGCAGCCCCCTTTTGGAATCCACACTGAAAAAGCACGTAGTTAAGCTGGAAAAAGTTCAAGGACATGCCACGAAACTGGTGCCAGAAATACACAATCTCAGTAATGAGGAGAGGCTGAGAAAATTAGACTTCCCATCACTCGAAGCTAGAAGGATGGAGGGTTGATATGGTGACAGTTTTTTAATTCCTTCATGGTTTTGACAGAGTGGATAGGGATCGATATTTTGATATGGCTGGCACTAGAACTAGAGGTCATAGTTTGAGTCTTCGCAAGAAAGCTTCTTTGCAGGATGTAAGGAAGTACTTTTGTAGTGAGAGTAGATGATAATTGGAATTCGCTAAGTGAGGAGGTAGGTAATGCTAACTTAATCCATAGTTTTAAGGACAAGTATGATAAGTATCACTTAGTACAAAATGGAAGCGACCAGGGGACGAGAAGTTACTAGCTTGGGGCTTTTTCCTGTAAGCACAATTACATAATTAACATGAGGTTATTACATGTAACTGACAACAGCAATACTTCGGCATACATAGGCGGCAGATGATGGTTGGGGAGAGAGGGGGTAGCTTTGCGCAGGAGGAGAGGACGAGGTTGATGGAACAGAGGAGGATTATTGTGTGATTACCTAATTGTGCTTAAGAGATAGAGCCCAAAGCTCGTATCGTCCCGTCTCCTGATCGTGTGGCGGGATCTTCATGCTGTGGTCTCTTGAAAAATGAATTTATCTTTGTTTGTTTTGTTCTTGCCTGTATCTAGTACAGAATTTCATGATAAGGAGCTAACACATGCTTTGTTTTCCTGAGAACACTTTGAACTCAGAGGAACAGTTATTTTTTAAGAAGCATTTTAGGCTAAAGTAGATAAAGACCAAAGACCCTTTAATTCCAGCTGCAGCCAGACCCCTTTCTTCCTCTCCTTCTTCTTCTTTTTCTCCTTGACATAAAGCCTCCAATCTGTCTGCTTTATCTTGTTGTAGGAACTTTTTATTTGTTTAGGGTACGTCATGTGATTCAAGTAGTTCCCCAATATTGTCCTCGTCAACTTCATCAAAGCTAAGATTGTTGGTGAGGTGCACGATTTCTCTTCACACAGCTGTTTCTGTCTCTGCAAATCCTTCAGAAGAGTGAACTGCCTTGGGTAACTCTTTAGATCATACCGCATTCATTAAACACTTCCATTATGTAAATATCTTTCAAAATATCAAAGTTCTTAATAAAGTCTTCTGCCATTAGTTTCTTTTTCCCATCAATTTCAAGGATCAGTTTATTGAATGTCTACGAAGGTAGCAAGTTTTACAGGTAGCAGTTAAATTCTGGTTCATTTGTTGTATAACTGACAATGTGTTGGGAGGCATCCCAATAACTTTGTTGTTGGGATATATGGCTTCAAAGTCAACTTTACAAGAATTGGCTTTATCTAGCAACAATAAATCTTTAAATCTATATTGTTTTCACTGCGGTATTTTATTTCAGGCTCAAAATACTCTGCAACCCATCCATGAAAAATAGCACTTGTCATCCAAACATTCTTATTTGATTTTCCAGAGCACTGGTAAACGAGACTTGACAATGTTTTTCAATGCCCTAGGGTTAGCACTGCGATGAATCAAACAAGTTTTGAGTTTTTGTCACCATTGGCTTTGCCTCCTACAAGTATAGTTACTCTCTCCCTCGATATTTTATACCCCAGCTGGTTTTTTTTCCTTATGGACAATGTACAAACAGGACATCATCCTCCTGAAATAAAGTCCCATTTCATCTACTTTAAATACCTGATGAAGATCGTAGCCTTCTTCTTGTAGAATTTCCATGAGTTTGTCAGGAAAATATTCTATTGCTTCTATGTCAACAGTTACAGCCTCACCTTGAACTTTATTATTTATAAGGCTGTGATGTTTTTGAAAACAGGGGAACCATCCACGTGTAGCCTTAAAGGTTTCTCCTCTACTCTCCTCCTTAAAAATTCTGTAAAGATTGAGAGCCTTCTCCTGTATTATGGCAAGGGTCATAGGAATGTTGCACCTATTTAAATCTTCAATTCTAGCTATCAGAAATCTTCAATTTCACCATCCAATCACTCTGTGAACAAGTTATGTGAAGTTCAGAATGCTGAGGCAGCAGTTGAGCTTTTCTTTCTAATGCTTTGGCATTTTTTATAATGCTCCAGATTGTTGTGGGGGGTGCACACGTAGAGTGGGCGATATCAACAGCGCATTATTTGTTTTTACTTTGCCGAATTATGTCCATCTTTTTCTCAAGCATTAACACATGTTTGTGAATACTAGTACCTGTATCTACCATACCCAATTCAAAAACACCTGAATTAAGGCAGAAAAGCACACAATTGGCACAGAATACTGTACAGCAAACTGATATAGGTGGTAGCAGTACAACAGTAAAATTATAAGGTCAAATCCATGACGTTATAACATCATATGCCATTAGCGCCATCTTTTGATGAAAGGACGGAATTTTTCATCTTTGTCCTCAATAACTTGAGAGTGAAAGAGTGAAGCAACGAACATCATCGGGGCGACAAACAGTGGAGACCTCCTATTGAGCAAAAGCATTGCTCAATAGGACTGTATGTCACTGATTATTATATCAGCTTTATTTTATGATGTGATTTTACTGGTTTTTAAGATCAAAGTATACTTCTTCTTTTTTTTCATTTCAAAAAGTAATATTAATTATGATGCCTCCAAGCTGCAGCAGGAGTTTGATATTTAACTATGGATTCAGTTTTAATTCCGATAACGATTATATGTAAGAATGTTATTATCACAGATTCCCTTTTGGTACCAAACCCTAGAAGTTCATTAGTCACTTGGTGACTAATGGACTCGTAAACACATTCCGTTTGAGTTTGTGAAGCACGTATAAATACAACACAGGATGTCCAAAAATCTGGAACTAATGGCGTAGGTTACTATTGGTTCCTAGGCACGTTTCTTCATTGGTAATATTGTCACAATCACGTGACCTTAACATCTTTTGCTTTTGTGTATTTGGGGATACCTGAAAGAACAGGTGTATCTTTCTCACTAAACTTAAATTTAGCTCGAAGTTGTAAAGTGCCCAATCAAAATGTTTAGAGGGTCATGATGAATATATACATTTCAATAATGCTTTAAATTTCCATTAGTTCCAGTCTTTTCTGACAATCTCTAGATTGATCTACCACCGCATGAAAGTTAGTTATGATTTTCTAAGCTAACCCTGTAGACTTGATACACAAATTATGCATTTAGTTGTTAATTATAAGTGTTTAGGACTAACGGCAGTAGCATCATGAATGTTTAATGGAGTTGTGTGTGCTGTATTTTTAGTGGAGTCACAAAAAATTTTCAGTGTTGTAAATACGAACTGTTGTGAGCTTCTGTGTTGTTATATACATATATAAGAATCGTTGGTTCATATATCATTGTTAGATTTAGAGGAAGAATGATAGATAATAACTTTCTCAGTAAAAATGTAAATGAAAGGTCGGTATTTTGAAGGTTTACAGAGGGCCACAGTAGCTCAGTCGTTAGAGGACTCGATTTGAGGAGTGACATACCCGTGATGGAGCCCACTGCTGGGAGCTAGGAAAGTAATCCAGCCTTAATTTCCCAGCTCTAACCTGTATTGGAGTTCGAAATCTACTCATGATCAACCGCTGAGTAAAAAACAAACAATATATTCGTATTGTTTTATTTAGAGTGTGTATCACATTATAAATTTGAAGACTTTAATGTTGTGATTTTTTATTCTAACATTTTCTCATTATCCACAGTTAAAAAACTCTGCAGCAAATGTGTTGCGGGAAACGTGGCTGATCTACAAGCACACAAAATTGGTCAAAAAGGTCAACCATGGCCGAGTACGCACACATCAAAGAAAATTTCTCCTTGCTATATATGAGTAAGTGTTATGTATAATTTGAAATTATGTTCCTCCTTCCCCTCCTCGTTGTCTTCTTCAATTTCATGACAGTTCTTCGTCTCTTGCAATCCCAAGTTCTTGAAGGAATTTGTTCCAGCACTTGCCTTACTTTTTTATATGAGTATGACACCAGGACTGGTGAAGGAAATTGCCCTCATCGGGTCCGTTACGACGAAAGCTTAAAGCAAAGAAAAACATATGGCGAATGTTGTGACTTGTCAGATGTGAATTAATAATGAGAGATGTGTAGCGAATATGCAAGAATATTCTGTATATATGTAGGGATAGGAGCCCTAACTGAAGGGACACTTAACTTCGAGCTGTTCAGGACAGTCCTTGCCATTTTGAGTTTTTTTTTTCTCTCTCTCTCCATCATTGGCTAGTAGTTGGTGCATCCTCATAGAGATTATTATTAGCTGCACATTTCGTGTGTTATCAAACTGAGTTAGCAAGGATCTTTATATACTGACCAACCTTTTTATGTGCAGGGTATGACTTATTTTTTGCTCATATGCTGTAATATTCAGTATAATGGCATATTCTGCTGGAGCCATCAGGGTTACCATAATGAATAAAAGAAAAAGGCTGCAGTCTTTTATCATACTCTGCCAATCCTCTTTCCTTCTCCAAGCTATTGTGTGGCAAGAAAATATTTTCAGATAGGAAGGAGCTACCAGCCCTTTACTTCCTTATCTCACAGACTTACTTTTTACACTCCTAAAAGAATGCACGATCAGAATTCTTTGTCCTTCCTGACATGAATGTATTGTTACATCTTAATCCTCCCTGTCTAGAATATTGCGGTTTCTCCCTAGAGGTAACTATATAAAGGAACTGCATCTTCACTGACTTGCCGATAGTCCCGTTGTTTTGGAAAACAGTGAACTATATCCCCTCGGTTCAATTAACACATTAGGAATGTAGATAGCCTCTAACTTGTCTCGGAGGAATCACAAAATTCAAATTGCTAATTCTGCATCTAAGTTATTGGGTGGGAGTTCTTTTTCAATATCGTCATTACTTTTCTTCATGTCATTTACTAGAAATCTATAAAGATGTTATCAGTCTCTGCTTGGAATACTGCTTTCACAGCTAGGGTGCTTCTTCTTTTATACATCTTCTTGATTGTGTTCAAACTAAGGCCATCAGACTCATCAATGATATTACTCTTACTTCTAATCTCGATTCATCCTCTCTTCACCAGTGGGTGCCATCTCTTTCTCTTTATTGTCAGTATACTTCCATCACTGCTCTGATGAGTTGGCGAGTTGCATCCCTCAGCCGTTGGCAATGCCCCATAATGCATGCCAAGTGGCCTCGTCACACAGGTACTGTGTGGAGATTAGTAGCTTATGGATTGACCAGTGCAGTGATTGGTCTTTTCTTCCACTTCCAGACTCAAGATCTCTCTTTCTACTGTTTTCTTATGACCTTTCCTCTTTCGAAAAGCATATTTGTCATCATCCCAGGGCCTAATCTGGCCTTATTTCTAGCTCTTCGTTACATTTTATAGTTTTTCACTCTTATTTTTGCCTTGTCCTTAAGCTACTACTTTTTCTTGAATATCGTTCTTAACACTGCCCAGTGTCACTCAATAATATAACTGGTGTACTCAATAATTCTCTTATTAGACATCAACTAGGGAAGACTTGTATAATTGTTGATCTCTCATCCATATTACTTATGGCATCGATATTATTTTTGAAGTGTGGGAGACTGAAACGGGTCTACTCAAGAGGAATAGTAATGATAAGTTACCCATCTTCGTAAATTCAATTTTTGCCATCATATTTTGTTGTTAGTTACACTCCAGCTGTATTTAACTAGATTGGGATATGATATAGTAACTTGATCTAGAAACAGTACGTCATAATTCATCAACTTTTTATAAATGACAGATCCTTCATTGTTGTAAAAACAAATAGAGGGCCATAAAATGTAGGACATCTTCTTTGACCATATTTTGATTCATTGCTTTTTCCTCTAGATCACAAAAGAGGGATAAAAGTGAGGGGCCATTTTATGATGATAAATGACATCTTGAGGACTATCGTCCTTTTACTTTCTCCCGTGATATATGAATGTCATTTTTCACCAGTATTCCTTTCTCTTTATGAATTTATAGCATTCTCTTATAGTACTCATTTCCTTTTTGATGTATTCGTGTAGGGCCAACATATTTTTGTTCATTCTTTTGCCTATGATCATTTTAGCCCAGCTTCTCTACCTTCACTCTTGACATATAGTTAATTTATTAGCATACTGTTAAGCTAGTTAGGCCAGATGACAAAATTTGAAACCATTTCCATGATAACTCGTAGAGCTTGAGCTTGGTCTACCCATACCAAGAAACCCAAGTAATAACCTGCATTATTCCTCGAGAAAAAGTGACATATTTGTTAAGTCCTGGCTTGAAGAAAGAAAATTGGGGTAGTGACCTCAGTATTCTTGTAGCTTCTACTGACATGTCAGGCATAATAAGTACTTAAATGGTGTCTTTGGTGGAGCACTGGACTATGAGCCCAGGCATGAAAACACTTTATATATATATATATATATATATATATATATATATATATATATATATATATATATATATATATATATATATATATATATATATATATATATATATATATATATATATATATATATATATATATATATATATATATTAATGACTCTTTTGTTACTTCCAGCTTGCGCAAGGTGAAAATGGATCAGCGTAAATTGATGGACAATGCAAATACCATTACTGATATGGCAAAGGTGGGTTATTTATCTAGAGTATTAGTTTATTTAGAGAATAAGCCTGTCACGTCTAGCTCAGATATGACGTAATCTGCCTCTGTGTTATTTAACCTGGATTAGTGTTCCATGCAAATACATCACCTTTAGAGCCGCTAAAGCTCACGAAATGGCTACCTTATTTAGCTTATTCTCATTAGTAATATTTTTAGGCCTGTGTTTATAATGGAATTTGTTTATCAGATAACCTTGCATTTTTAGCTTTTACATATGTGATATTTTTTCCATCTGATTTATGTGACATCCCTTTTACTCGGCCCGTATGACAAGCAAGGAAGCAAGATCGATGGTATTTCTCCCCCACAACCAGAAAATTATCTACTTGAGATCATAATATTGCTTTTAATTTCCTCAGAAAACTTTGTGAAACTAGTGATGGATATTATTATTTTCTATTTTTGTTTTATTATTTACATGAAAACAGTTATATAGGCATTCTTGCACTTATTAAAGCTTGAGCACGTGAAGGTAGGACTCCATAATAGACCCCACATATCTGCTGATGCACTTATTTGCTCCTTCTGAGTCGACAGGTGCTAGAAGTATTAGGATAAGTTGTGGTTGTAGGAACCTAGAGATGCTATGGCCTACCTGTTGAATATACAGTATTAGTGTGTGATATACTTACTGTTGACAGTGTTTATATATCACAAGTATTAGTGTATAAGTGTAGTTGTGGTTGTTCCCCAAGCTGCTTGGACGAACAGCCCAGGTCTGTATGGAAGACCACTACCTATCCTGGACTTTTTCACAAAGCTTTCAAGTGGTGTATGTTGTGATGGTGGTGTATATGGTTGTGCGCAGTGCAGTCTTCCATAATATGTTTCCTGGATGGCTATCAGTGTCTCTGGATAGAAGGAATTTTTGAAAAATGACTATTATTGCATATGATAATATGTTGCTATCAGTTTTTCGCACTCCTGGTAGATTCTGTAAAATAATTTCTATCACTCTTGGTAGATTCTGTAAAATAATTTCTATCACTCTTGGTAGATTCTGTAGAATAGTACATTTATGGTTTAGAGGAAAATTTCTTGAAGAAGTTTTTCAGTTTCGTAAGGCATAAAGAGTAAGAGGACCTTGGTAGCTTGGTGGTTAAAATACTCGACTCCAGAGGTGACAGACTCACTATCAAGTCCACTGCAGGGTGTTAGGAATGGTATACAGCCTTCATTCCCCAGCTCCAGTCTGTCCGTGTCCACTTCCATAATTGAGACTAAAAGTGAAACATTAAGTGTAAAACGTAGGCAAGCGTAAGAGTAAGATCGATTAATTTAAGGTAAAATTTGTAATCTAATAAGGCATGCATGAGATCTGGTCTTGAAGATATTACTTAGCCTAAGGTAAAGTCTAGAGAGAGGTTGTGTATGTTATGGCTGTAGAGGGATGGCTTAATTAGAGAAACGGAAGTACAGTAAATATATTGGGCTAAGGAATTAGACTGACCCAAAACAGATCTATTTCTTCACTGAAATTTCATTCTAGGTCATATTTTTTTTTTCATTACACTGTGCACTAAATGAAATAGCCCTTGGTGTTTATTTTCTCTCAGACACACTGCCATACTTAAGAACATTCATATTTTTGTTTGACATGTCATTGTCAGGTCATGTCAGGGATACGATGTGTCAGACATATACGTTCATGCATGATATACTCTTGGATGCACGAAAATTTTCCATTCCATCCAAAAGTTGAAAGTATAAAGTAAAAAAAAAAATCATCATGTTCACATCAACATTGTGGAGTTTGGCAAGATTTGCAAGAGAAAAACTAAGAGCATATGTGGAAAAGTAAGTTGGCACTTACAGTTGTTTGAGAAAGAACAGAAAGGCTAACAGAAGTCAGAGACTAGATAAATGTTAATATGGGGGAGGGAATATAGCCACTGGAGTCGTAAAATAGTGAACGGAAGGCGAGGTCTCTTCAGGTAAGACCAGAGCAGGGCTGTATTAAAGATACTTGTTCCAACAGTGTTGTATGGCAATGACTGTTGAACTGTGAATGCAGATAATGAGAAAAACTATGAAGCGGAAATTAGAAGCCTTAGAATAATGTGCGGAGATTTATAGTTCGACAAACTGGGAAGTGAGAGAAGATATGAGGAAGAAAGAATATAACAGAGAGCTGAACGTGTATGGCTTAGCTGATATGGACATTTGGAATTCATGGATAATGAGAGAATTGTGAAATAGATATTACAAGCCTAGTTAACCATGAATTCAAACTAGAGGTCGTCAGAGAATGAAATAGAACTACAGTATAGGGTCAATGAATCTTTTTCAAGGATAGGCTTGACATCATAAGGGTAAGAAACTTGCAAAGAATAGTGTACGCTGTACTAGTGCAATCTGATAAACTGTATAACTTGACTTGATATCAGTGAGATATACCAAGGTCTAGAAATAGGATTAAGTTGATATATAAATTAATTTTAGTCATTGATTATGATAAGGCTAAATACTGTAAAATATTAACTTCCCCCTGTAGTATGTTTCTTCTTTTAGTTTTGGTCATCCTTTTAATTAAGGCATGAGAAAGCATCAGGTATAAATTCTAATGATTATTATATTTGCTGCTATAATCAGTAGCCCTTTAGCTACAAAATAAAATTTCAAAGCTAATCCCGTTATGATGACAATTATATATCAAAAAGAAAAAATTTATTTTTTTCTAAATATCCGGGACTTTCGTTTTTAGTCAGATAACTACAGTTTATTATATTACTTTTGGGTATTCTGGCCTGCATTTCTTGGTAAAAGTGGTCATCATTTTTCTACAAATTATGAGAGTTTTAGTTTGCATGCTTTCTCATTGGAGGTTTTACGAGAAATTTATTTTAGAAAATTACCTGAGAAGTTTTTTATTTCTCTAGGATATTTTCATATATATATATATGATCTTCAGTATACTTACATTTATTTCTTGTATTCATTGCATTATACTTAGATATTGAAATTTAAGACTTTCTTGATAATGCGATTCCTTTTTCATTAGCTTATCAATATAACTAGTTTTTTATCCAACTAATGGTTGTGGATAAATATAAAGTCTTCAATTGGCTTTTTAAAGTTTAAGGAGCAAATTCATTAATAGTCTTATGAATATGAAATTGCTTTTTGCCTTCCTTTAACTTCACTTTGATGAAATTAGTGTTGTATGTGAAATAATGTCCATTAGTGTTTGTAGGCTTGAAGGTACAGTAATCCCTCGCTATATCGCTATTCACTACCACGAATTCAGTGCTTCGTGGATTTTTTGGGCGAGCATATGTATTTTATATCGCAGATTTTCTGGGTATATGCTATTTTTGAGCACAAGGATGCAAACATTTTGCTGCCTCCATATCAGCTGATGCACCCTTGCACGCTATTTCCCTGACGATTTTATATCACAAGTTTGTTTGCCGTTTGTTCTTAATTCTTTTCTTCAATTATCTTCATAATATTCGATTGTATTCAGCGGTAGAAGAGGAGGAGGATGCAGGAGAATACACCTCTATCTTCAAACATTTTGCCGCTTCCGTATCAGCTGATGCTTATCACTATTCAGGCACAATATCTTACTCATAAAATATTTATTTACTCACCCTATTTGGGGTTTATCTAATTTTCAAGATTATAGTATTATTAATACTCATTGGTTCTAAACATAATTCTATATTCTTTACATATCGACCATGCTGCACAAAATCTTAACGTAAACAAAGTCAGCTGAGACAAAAAGGAAACGTATACAATTCGTTACAAAGAAAACGTATATCATACTGTACATGGGAAACTTAAATGAAATATATATATTCTCTACACGCTATATCCCTGACAATATTATATCGAAAGTTTGTTTCCTGTTTGTTCTTAATGCTTTTTTTCAGTTCTCTTCATAATATTCGATCGCATTAAGCAGTAGAAGAGGAGGAGGATGCGAGAAAATGAACCTCTATGTGCAAACGTTTTGGTACTTCTGTATCAGCTGATGCACCCTTGCACGCTATTTCCCTGACGATATTATATCGCAAGTTTGTTTGCTGTTTGTTCTTACTTCTTTTTTTCAATTATCTTCATAATATTTGATTGCATTAAGCGATAGAAGAGGAGGAGGATGCGGGAGAACGAACCTCTATCTGCAAACGTTTTGGTGCTTCCGTATCAGCTGATACACCCTCGCACGCTATTTCCCTGATGATATTATATCGAAAGTTTGTTTGCTGTTTGTTCTTAATGCTTTTTTTCAATTTTCTTCATAATATTCGATCGCATTACACGGTAGAAGAGGAGGAGGATGCAGGAGAACGAACCTCTATCTGCAAACGTTTTGGCGCTTCCGTATCAGCTGATACACACTCGCACGCTATTTCCTTGATGATATTATATCGCAAGTTTGTTTGCTGTTTGTTCTTAATACTTTTTTTCAATTTTCTTCATAATATTCGATCGCATTAAGCGGTAGAAGAGGAGGAGGATGCGGGAGAACGAACCTCTAACCAAAACGTTTTGCCGCTTCCGTTTCAGATAATGCTTAGCACTATTCAGGCACTATATCATACTCAAAAATATTTATTTACTCACCCTATTTGGGGTTTATCTAATTTTCAAGATTATAATATTATTAATATTCCTTGGTTCTAAACATTATTCTATCTTCTTTACATATCGACCATGCTGCAAACGTAAACAAAGTCAGCTGAGACAAAAAGAAAACGTATACAATTTGTTACAAAGAAAATGTATATCGTACTGTACATAGGGAACTTAAATGAAATATATATATTCTCTACAAGCTATTTTTCTGACGATATTATATCGAAAGTTTGTTTGCTGTTTGATCTTAATGCTTTTTTCAATATTCATAATATCACGTTCATATAAATTTACGCTTGCGCGCTGTTATTAATAAAGTAAAGGGTGAGATGTTAACAGTGCATGGAGGGTTTATACAGTAAAGATAAAAATAAATGTAAAATACCTTTCTCAGCTGGTCCCGGAACTGAACCCCCGCAATAAATGAGGGAGCACTGTACTTTTTTACAATGTTTACCTCTCGCCCAACTGTTTTATCTCTTGTCAAATTGCCAGTAGTAATGACCAGTATATAAACTTTATAAAAAAATCTGTAAGGAAGATAGGAAATACCTCAGACATGTTTCCTGCGTGTTACTGAAGCCATCTAACTGGGATAGGGGAGTTAAGGGCATGCTCTTACATCCTCCCTTAAAATTATTTCTGGCCACTCAACAGTTTATGGAATGAGTGAGGTTAGTGTGCTTATTATGGGGCCACCCTACTTGCTTATCAGGATATGACATCATTTTGAAATATATTTTAAAAGATATAGAAGAAAAATCATGACTTTTGTTCTGTAATATGAGAGATACGCAGTCGCATATGATAATATTGTTTAAAATATCTAATAATTAGGTTTACAGCCAAACCCTCTTTTGCTTTGCCTTTTGGATTTTGGCTTATAATTTCATGTCTCTTTTTTTTTCTTGCAAAGCATTCTGGTTTGTATCATAAATTAGATTGTAATTTGTGTTTTCCATATATAATCTGATGATCAGGCTCCCGTTCATTTTGTATACATTGACCTATGCTTAGAATATCTGAATTACTTGACCATTCTAATGCTTTGGGCAGTTGTCTTGTGGATGTAATAATCGGAGAATGGTACATGCATGAAAGACCCTTAAAAGATAACAGGTAGAAGGATATATCATCATCTCATATCTGTCATAGGAGTTTTATTAGATATTACTAAAGCTAATTGATAATAGGGAAGAATAGGACAGAGAAATGGCATCAGCTGTAGTTATATAGCAAGTTGAATACCTTAATAGGAAAAGGTGGAAAAGATAGAAAGACCAGTTCTGTCTCGAAGTTTAATTATACCACAGGATTTATACCAATACAGTTGTCCCTCAACTAACACTGTTAATAGGTCCATCACTTGTTGTGTAAGTTATTGACTTCCTACTGTCAAAATCCTTATATAAATGTTCCTAACCTCCTGTATAATTTTAATTATGCCTAGTTTACTGTACTATACTTAAACTTTACCAAATGCTCTGTAATACATGCAAAAACAGTACTGTAGTTGTTATAATTTATTTTTTGGAGGATGAACCTTTACGAGATTTTATTTTCTTATTCTAATGTTTTCTAATTTGGATAGCCTAAACCACACTAATTAAAACTGTGTAAGATAAGGGAAAGATTTATATACTCACTTCAGAGTTGGTTTATTCTCCAACTTAGTGTTTGTATATAATAAGTAACTTGTAAAGATAAACGACAAAGGTTCACTAAGGATGGTTTTCAAAATAACTGATGGCTGTCATTGCATCTGTAACCCAAAGTTTTTGGAATAGCATATGTGCCTGTTTTGGTGAAGTAATATAATAACTACTTTTCCATTTATTATTGATCAACAATATTGTCATTTTTCGAAAATATTTCCTAACTGATATTATGTACTGTATTTTAACCTACCAAAAGATATAGCAAAATTTTTTAATCATCAGTTTTTATATAACATTGCAGACACAAAACACCGTGTACGAGCTAGTGTCAGATATGAGCGGTCGACAGGACGTACTTGACGAGAGAGTCAGTTCCTTAGAGGATAGGCTCACAACAATTCAAGAATCCCTTGAGGCATTACCAGATGTTTTATCAAGATGCTTACAGAAGCACCAAGAGGTGGTAGATCAAAGGCGTGCAACAGCCCCTTCCTCCAATTCCCTCCACCCTGATATGGCAGCAAGACCGGGGGGTTACCCTGTGCTTTCAGCCAGCCCTTCTCCCAGGAGTTCGCCAGTCTGGCAACAACAATCGAGTGCACCTCCACTGTTTCCCCGAACGAGTTTGAGTCCGACGTTGCCAGCACTTCCGACGTCCTCGTCTGCTGTCAGCAGCATTCAAGGGGAGCGGTCACCCACTGCGCTGACTTCGCTCAGTGGTCAGTCTTTACCCAAGTCGGAGGCGTGAAGTCAAGCCGTCCAGCTGCAAACAGCAGCAGTAGCAGAAGCAGTAGAAATTACAGTAACCACAAAATTTCTACTTAATAGGCTACAGCTGGTGTTAGCATTTTTCTTGCTTCAGTACTTGCCACTTCAACACTACCTTTTCACTCCTGCAGTCCACATGTGCTTCTTATCTTGGGTTTTGAATCAGGTGTTTTGATATACCACCTGAGTAGCCCAGCAAGGCAGCTTTCTCCTTCACCACACTCTTAATCCACAGCTCCTCATCACCATTCAGTTGGACATTGTGATATTAGGTAATCTATTTATGTTAGTGGGAAATTAGCAGGTTTTGTTATAGTAAATCCAGCTTGGATATATAGGTTTCATTTGGAAAATAGAGTTCACTGAGAGAGAAAAAAGTACGTTTTCATTTCTGTATAAAAGGAGCCGTATTTAAAACAAATTATATACCTAGAAAATTTAGATTAGCAATGCAGTACATTCCTGTAAACATAAGATCATGGTGCTAGATAACTATCAGTTCTTAGAGTTATTAGTAGTCTCTAGCACTCTTATAGTGCTCAGCATAATCCTAGAGTTACAAAATGCCGTTCTAGTAAAAAAAATTTAATAAAAGAATGTTTCTTCAAAGGGAATTTATCTGAAGATTGAATCGCAATATACTTACAAAATTTACATTGAATATTCAAACATACAGTGCAACAGGATTACTCTTAAATTATACTTTATTGCTTAATGCAAAGTCATACTTTTCAAATGGAGCGATAACATGTCAAAGCACTAAGAGTTCCTATTTTTTAGAATCTTACTAATAGCATTTTGAAGATATATTTCAAGGGTAAAAGTTTTGTCTGTGGTATTATATTTCATGCAAAGTAAACAGGCACAGCGGCTGATTTTTAAATGCAATATTCATACATTATAACTTAACATTTTTTTTTATTTTGAAGTTCCAGTGTTGTTAGAGTGTAAATTTATTGACAGACAATTCCAAAGTGCAATGACCCAGAATTTACTAGCCATAGGAATCCTTCTAGAAATTTATTCAAAAACTCCACTTAAAATAGCTGAGTGGTGCATGAGGAGGATACGAGTGTGCGTGTGCGTAGAGGCTACCAAAACACTGCAAACATATCAAATCAGACTTTGAAATGTTGTCTGGTTGCTTCAAGGGACGCCTTTGCCCAAAATAAAGTGTCTAGGTGCTTACATGGCCTACTTCAGCTCTTGTGGTCGAAATTCAAGTGCGCGATTGACATTCTTTATTGACGCAGGGAATAATGGTTATATACTGTTGTGAGTAAAGAGCTATATATATATATATATATATATATATATATATATATATATATATATATATATATATATATATATATATATATATATATATATATATATATATATATATATATATATATATATATATATATATATATATATATATATATATATATATATATATATATATATATATATATAGAAATAAGCATATTTATATATATACATACTGGCATATATATATTTCTCTCAAATAAACGCTTTTATTATTTAAAACAAAACTATTATCAAATATCGAAAACATTACAGCAATGATGGCACGCTTGGCTGGTAAATAATTGTAAAATAATGAGGGAAAAGGAATTCGATTACCTTTATACTCTGGCGTGTTTTTTCTCTGATGTTTATCCACATCCCCTGACTGAGTGTGATACTTTTCTCTGTTGTTACTCTGGTGGATTTAGTACAAATAAGTCCTTCATTCATTCTCTCACTACTCACACACGCACGACCATTCACAAAACAGTTTAAGCCTAAAGGGCACATAGAACGAATTGGGAATCGCTCTACGTATTTATTTATTATCCTTTAGTGCTAAAACAAACTATCTAACGTCATACAAAATGTTAATGCTGGAAATATATCGCTCAGCAACAACTAGAAATCATTAAATGGTTGTAACCACAACAACTTTCAATGGAGCACATGTACCTTTACCACACATATTACACTTAGCTATACAAATCTACTTTTAACTTGTTTGATAACCAATTAGACACAGGACTTGTAGCTTAAGCAGATGATAACTTTGACATGTAAGATTGTTGAGTATGTTAAGAATTATGTATTTTTTTTATTTTAGTGGTTGCAGTAAAGAAAAATATATATTTCTGAACAGAAAAAAAGCAGTCTTGAAAAACAGCAGTGAAAGTGAGTGGTAAAATCAGTCATATATCTCTTTCTGTTTCACTTTCAGTAGTCCATTGCCACAACAGAAGTGCTTAACCAGAACCTTTAAGTGATGCGTATCGCAATGCATATACAGTTTTTAATGATTATGCCTTTACTAGCTGTATGTTAAACAAGAACCTAATAATCGACTGTTACGCAAGCCGCATTAATGAATTAGTCATTCTTTTTGTAACGTAGCTTGTAACAATTGGAAAGGTGTTCATAAGGTTTTCGTGCCTTTAGCAGTGATGCTGAATGATATATGACTGTCACAAAGATAAACTAAAGCTAATTAGATAAAAATTATTCTGAAAACCTTTGCATTGGCTGTTATTATGTTTATAGCATCACAATACAAGACCATCACCTTGATAAAAGCTATGGGGAGTAGAAATGTGGTCCATAAAGTAAGGAATATTAGATTGTGTGATATTATGTTTTAATTAAATTCAAAGCATACTTTTTAACGATTTTTCTGTAGCTTAGTCCAAGAACTTGATATCAGTAGTATTATGTTATCGTAAAATTATTCTTTAGTTTTATTGCACATAGCGAAGTCATAATTGATAATGCATTGTTAGCAATGATATAGAGACTATTTTCTTTGGGATATTATTAAAAACTAGACCATAAAGAAACCTGTATTATACTCTACTGGTATGCATATATAATTCTGAAAACATGTCTATACTTATCATTTTAATTTTTTTTTTAATAATTCTGCATCATAGCCAACCATACTTATATGTATTGCAAGGAACTGAACTTGGTAATAATCTGTCTTGTGCTGATGATTTAGAGTCCGCACAACCTACACTGTGATAAATCTATACCTGTACCAACTGTGGTAGAGGGAATATCAAAATTAACTAAATTGCGCAAAAGTATAATCATAGTATCTCATAAAGTATACCAAAAACCCCTATGAAATTATGCGAGTTATTACCTGTTTGTCTTCATTACAGTGTTCCTGAGCTAAATAATGTAGTGTGGCCGGTTATCATTTTATACATTCTTATTTGTAAATTTTATCATTTTATGTGTCAAAATTGTTCCCCATTCGAACGGAAGTGGACACAGACATGCTGGAGCTGGGGAATTAATGCTGAATGCCCATCCTAACACCCCGCTGTGGGATCAAACCCACGTTAAAGAGGCTTATCACTTCCCAATTCGCACTTTACCACTGGTCTACTCTGGCCCACCATGTTTGTATTTACTATACTAAACTTTATTATAAAAGCATAACAAGAAAACCGTAAGTAGCTGAAACAATTTAAAACCTTTTCTGAAAACAATTGTTGGAATGTAACAGACATGTCCACTTGATACTTGGCCAAAGCTTTTATTGTAGTGTTGGTCTTTATTATATAAAAAATGGGGGTTATTTAGCAACTTTTTTTTTTTTTTTTTTTTTTGCACTGGGATATCTATTTTGCTTTTCACACATACTCTGCACCAGGGAATATATAATATATACCTATATAATATACAATGTTTGTAGAACATTATCGTTATAATAAAATCTCTGATGCTTGTCAAGTCCATAGTATTCTATATGATAATTATATTATAGAATCAAAGTTTTTTGCCTATTTGCAAAGTTAGGAATTAGGGATGTTATCTCCTCTATTATGGGTGACCACAAGAGGTATTGTTTATTTTCATCAATATATTATTATTATTATTTATACAATTATTATTATTATTATTATTATTATTATTATTATTATTATTATTGTTATTATTATTATTATTATTTGTATTATCATCATTATGAATATTATCATTATTATTAGATATCAGAGTTTAAGAGAAAATGTCAGTGTATGAAAGTCCACTATCTGTTTCTGAGGGTATGTGAGGTATAATCGTCGCATACTTATATATAAGTTTTACTTGTTACCATTGTTAAGTACTAGTTTTATATAAGATGAGAAACACATGGTTTTCTATACCGACGGGGTTGTCACAGGTTTGTTTCCAAATGCTAGGAGGATGTTGCCATGTATATACAACTATCATAAGCCACATGATATAGTCTATACACAGTATGAATATAGACGACCTCCTCAAACCCTCTTTGCGCTTATTCATTTTATAGATTAGGTGACATCCTTCGGCAATCTGCCCCATGACTCAGGCCTGTGCTCTCCCGTCGGAGAAGTGGAATGTTGAATGGGAGGCCGTTTGGCTTCCGCCTCGCCTTCGCCTGCCCACTTTTTGTTTACCTGCTCTCTCTTTCCATCTTTTGCTTCAAAGCTCTAGTCACAGATAAAGCATTATAAATTGCTCATTATGTAATGAAAGCTCCTACATTATGTCTCAGAGATACAGTATTCTTAAATGGCAAAGCTTCAGTTATATTTAAACAGTATTTGCAAAATATTTTTTTTTAACTTATGCACACCACTTACTGTCTCTAACACTCGTCATCGTGAAGTATATATTGAATAAAAATTTCAGTATAAAAAAAAAGGTAAAATGATTGTTTTAACTTTTCATTGCAAATACTCTCAGCTGAGACATTTTAGTGCATTGTAGGATGCTGCCATAGGACGTACCACCAGAGTCCTCTCACTGTGTGTTGAAATCTATTTAGATATAAAATGTTTCTAAAATTTCTTTATTTTATATATATATATATATATATATTATATATATATATATATATATATATATATATATATATATATATATATATATATATATATATATATATATATATATACAGTAATTTTAATTAGTTATCCCAGAGCTTGGTATGCTAATATTCATGGTACATAAAAGTGACTCAGAAATTTGCACACTTTTTTTTTTAGATATTAAAGTTAAAGTTTGCTGTGTTTTAGCCCTCCTATCAGAGGCGTTGCCCCTGTTCTGGTGGGCAATTAAAGAAAAGAACATTAGATCCCGGAGCACTTTTGTAGTTCATGGCAAGAAGCTTAATCTAAAACGCAGGTGCAGACGCAGCGGTAGCTAAAATGGTGCTAATTCTGGAGCATGGTTTTTAACACTCGACTATAACCTTCTCTGTTACAAAATGTGTTGATACCTACATTGCATTTATTAGGATACCTGAGCACTCTTTAAGGAAGGATTTTCTTAACTGGAAGTCTGTAATATTATCATCTTATGTCAAGCCATGATAACATGCAGTTAATGTATGTAACATTTTAAAGGCTCTTTTCCCACATTTCTTTAATTTATTTATATTTTATGGATATAAAACACACTAATTTATTTATTTCTCATTATTTATTTATGTTTAGCAAGTGGTATTTCAGGAGATTTTGGAAACAATTTGTGACTCCTGTTAGATTATTTTCTAATGAAGTACTTATTTGTTTTCTTCACTACAGTAACTCCTTTTAGTTTCACTTTTTTCCTCCATTGTCTCCAGTCTATATCAGAGATAGTTCTTAATCAAAATGTATTATTATCATTTCTAGAAAAATGTATGTGTAGTTCTTAGTATTGTTTGACCTATTTTACATTATGAGATCCTACAGCTTTACAGCACCATTTATTAGATTTTTTTATCCTCTCTGCCTTGTAATTCATTGCCCTCAGACAGCTTCCTGGTAATCTGACTGTATGTCTTAAGCATGATTATAATTTTGTTACTTTATATTTATACAATATAATTTCTTCGCACTGGAAATACACATCTTAAACGTGGTAACATTCTTGTTACTGGAAATTTAAGTCCTTTTTTGCGTATCAAATTGTATGGCTTCCTTTTGTCTGCAGATTTGAATTATGCACATTCACGTTAATAATTCAAGAGCACTTATTCCTTCAGAATTAAAGTAAATATTGAGTGATTCATAGCCTTTTAAAGTTCAGAATTCCGATAATTATAGCATACTTCACTCTTCTTTGATTTTCTTTTATATATCTGTAAAAATTGGTCTTTAATTCATGCCAGTAATATTCATTATCACGTGTAGTGCTCTTGTAGATTCATTTTTACAGGCAGGGAATTGCTTTGAATTTATTTTTTCAGGTCTTTTTTTTGCTCATGCTTAATGTTATTCAGCAATATTGGTATAGTACATATTATGAATTACTGTATGAGAGAGAAAAAGTGACTACAGTTCTATGTAGTATGCATAATTATTATAAAGTGCATCCTAATAAATGATTGCAGGTATCACCTTGTGTTCTGAGAATGATGTCAGCGTTGCAGCAGCCTTCTAACTGGCAAAGCGAACTACTGGCAAATATATGTCTCATTTTGTAAAATGTGCGTTTTAATTACCCTTTTTTTATCAGATATCCACTTTGTGATATGACTCGGGCTTCTTACCAGACCCTATCATTTTCCATAGACTGGTTATGGTTCCAGCTCTTGGACAGTGAATAAGAGACCAACTTTGTACCAGCTGTATCGAAGTCAAACCTAACTATGGTTTTTCAGCGCCACAAATTGATTGACATACTATAGTAAACATGCTACAATACTCAAGAAAATATAGCTTTCACTTGGCAATATATGAATGCAATATGCAAATATCCATGTCTAGGAAATGGTAAAATGCTTCATTATATACATGATACTGCAAGTTCTCCTTCACCCTCTGTCAAATTTTAAAATGTTCAAGCAAATTTCATATGGCACAGTTAAACTACAATATTTAGCTGTGTACATTGAGGTGGTTACTGGAACTTATCATTGAAATTACTGAACCAAGGTTCATCAGAATTATTACACAGAATCTTCACCTTATGCCTTGAATATGTTGCTGTTCATTATATTCGATGCTGTATTTTGCAATTCTCATTTGTTGGATACTGATTATATTGCCTACGACTTTGCTTCAAGACATTGATATTGTTTATTAATTTGATCATCATAGAAGTTTTAAAAAATTTTGTTGTTCTCTTATCTGCCTGGTCGAACAGCCCCAACTCTAAGGAGGGTCCTGCTGATCCTATGCATTCCCACAGAGATTCCAGGGAGTGTATGCTGTACTGGTGGAATATGCGGTTGTGCAGTGCAGTCTTACAAAATGTGTTTCCTTGGTTGCTCCTAGTGTCTCCAGCTAGAAAGAGTATGCTGTATATAAAAAGTTGATATTGTTGTTTCAAGATATAAAGATGGCAACATATCTGTTGTACTAGATATTGAATAGAAGAGTCTTTAGACATAGTGGAATATAATACTTATGTAGAATGGCCAGCTGAAATAAACAGAATTTCCACTCTGCCTCTTATAGATATGTATGACATACTTAGGAAATTTAAAATGGTATAACAAGGAAGATACTGTTACCAGAATTGTGGAGAAACTTATTCTGGCTGTTGCATCACAGGTGCACCAGGAATCATCTTTCTCCTAATAAGTGTCTTAAAATCGAAATGTTATTTTTGCCATCTTATGATTACAAAGCTGTACATTAAGAATAAATTAAAGTTAGAAATAAGTACTCCCCATGAGCTCTTAGGAGCTCCCTTTCAGTAAGGAATGGAAGAAAAAAAAAGACTATTTTATTCATAAGAAAATGAGAAAGCTGGCACTTTGCAGGACGTTTTCAGAATAGTGTAGTGTTTGTTTTCTTTTTAACTTTGCTCAACAAAATTCCGTATTTGGGTATTAATGGGTCATTAAAGAAGATTATAAGTGTGCACTTTCATCAGGTTCTTTTGCAATATTATTTGAAAGAAAAAAAAATGACGCTAAAGTATAAAGGGACAATAAATATATTTTCGGTGGCAAATGCATTTATGTTATCCATCCTCACAAGAACAGAAGATGGAACTTGAATTCGTTTCATATACATCAAATGATCCAGAATGTCTTATGCCTGAGTGAGATATTAGGTTCATTTTGTTTTATGATAAGTAGCTGCTTTTGCTAATTCTCAAAATAAAATAATTTTACCAGAAGAAAAACTAAATCAAATGGCATATGTGGAGGATTTCCTATATATTATTACCCTTCGATTTCATAATGTCCTAAATTCGGAAATCCTGACAAAGTTTCGGTAAAGGCTTTATTTTTTTATGAGTGTGACACCGGGACAGGCAGAAACTGCCCTCATCAATAAAGGCCCGGCCACGAGAAAATACCAAGACGAAGGAAAAGAAAAAGGTTAAGGACAAGACAGAGATGAGGTAATGTTACACAAAGGAAAACGACAGACAGAAAAAAAAACAGTCAAAGTACAGAGGACCCAGATATATGGAGGACTAGGCTCTGAGATGACGATAGATCTGCTTTTTGAAGGATGAAAGGTCATAAAAATTAGGAAAGACAGAAGGAGGAAGAGAGTTCCAGAGTCTGGAAATAGATGGGAAGAAGCAGTCGCTGTACCGACCAATCCGCGAGCTACAAATCGCCACACAGTACCTGTGAGATAAGGCCGCTTGGCGAGTGTTATGTGGCCTCGGCAGTTGGGGAGGGATGCAACTCCCAACTCATCAGAGCAGTGATGGAAGTAGTAGCGATAGGAAAGTGAAAGGGAAGATACCTTATGGCGAAGAGAGAGAGAATCCAGATTAGAAGTAAGAGAAGGATCATTAATGAGTCTGACTGCCTTAGATTCGACCCTATCAAGAAGATAAGTAAAGGAAGAAGCACCCCAGATGTGTGAGCAGTATTCTAAGCAGGGACGGATAAGACCTTTGTAAATTTTAAGTAACTGCAAAAAGGAAAAGTAATGATGAAAACGAAACAAAACTCCATATTTTTTGGATGAAGCTTTAGAAATTTGGATTATGTGATTCCTCCAAGACAAGTTAGAGGCTATATGGATTCCTAATATGTTGATAGAGTTAAGAGGGTAAATTTCATTAGTTTCGAAGACAATAGGGTTATCAGGAGGAGAAGAAGATAAAGAGATAGCCAGAAACTGTGTCTTGGAGGCATTGAATTTAACTAAATTTTGAGTGCCCCTCTCAGATACTCTCTGCAAATCGGAGGTAAGAGTAGGAGAAAGAGTAATACGAGATTGATTACGACTAACAGATGAAGGTTGTGAAGAAAAGGCAGAGGAAATGTGAAGGGTAGAATCATCAGCAAAGGCATGAAGAAGAGGGGAAGATGGGGACTGTAGAAGATCACTGATGAAGAGAAGGAACAGAGTAGGTGAAAGAACAGAGTGCTGTGGAACACCACTGGTAACAGAGAAAGGGCTAGATGTCGCACCATCAACAACTAGATATAGAATGGTCAGTAAGAAATCTGGAAATCGGAGAACAGAAAGAAGGGGTAAAGCCATAGGCAGGGAGTTTGGCCAACAGAGCCTTGTGCCAGACTCTGTCAAAAGCCTTAGAGATATCAAGGGCGACGACAAAGGATTTCCCATAGTTCCTCAGAGAAGATGACCATACATGAGTAAGATAGGACAGGAGATCACCAGTGGATCTTGACTTGCGGAAGCCGTACTGGTGATCGGAGATAAGTGAGTTAGATTCAAGACGTTTCAAGAAGTGAGAACTGAGCAAAGTTTCGAAAACTTTATCAACAGAGGAGGTTAGAGCAATAGGTGGGTAGTTAGAAGGAATAGAGTGGTCACCATTCTTAGGAACAGGTTGAACTAGAGCATGCTTCCAAGGTGAAGGATAGATACTGGTTGACAGAATGAGGCGAAAAAGACGGCAAAGCACGGGAGCCAGTTCATCTGCAAACTCCTTAAAGAACCTTACAGGGATACCATCGGGACCAAATACAATCTCGAAAGTATGTCCTCTGCCAATAAACTTATAATTAATAAAACAAGCATAGACATAAATGCAAGTATTTATAAGGGGTTTGTGAGTTTAAAAAACTCTCCTTACCTGAGATTAAAACCTCCTCATACAATATAATAAATTTTCCAAGATCTATTGTACCTACGAGTGTTCTACTAAAATAAACTCACTCTGTCCCTCACACATAGTTATAAACATTGTTAGAAATAAGTTAATTCTGTACTTATCTATTTTGAAGTGCAGATGTCTCCAACAAAGGTAATCATGGGACTAGTAATCAAGCTCGAATGCCTTCTAGTTCACATATTCTTAACGCACATTCTTCAACTCGAGTGTCATGTAGCATCTCTCGAGAGCAACTAACTATTGTAAGGAAGTCTCACAAAACTCCCCTCATCTGTAAGGGTCCCTGGTACTAAAGGCTAACTAGGATTCCCTCTTTGTTAGGTGGGAAATGAACAGGCGAGGCAATAAGCGTTATCCCAAGGCAGTGACAGGTTTATGGCTAAAACCTTTGGATCCTCAAATTTCTCTCTCTCTTTTACAGCTAGTCCAAAGAATGAACTACACATTATATGTATTGATATACAAGTAAATTTTATATAAATGAATAGGTAAGCATACTGTATCCATAAATATATATGCATACACATAAGCTACAATAAATGAACCTGCCATGCTAACTGCACTTACATATGTACGTAGAAAATACTCGAAATGACTTGTCTTGAAATATATTCAAAAAGACTTAGAGAGCGTATATATATATATATATATATATATATATATATATATATATATATATATATATATATATATATATATATATATATATATATATATATATATATATATATATATATATATATATATATATATATATATATATATATATGTGTGTGTGATTACCTAATTGTGATTACCCAATTGTGTTTACGGGAAAGAGCCCAAAGCTCGTATCTTCCCGTCTCCTCATCGGTTCCATTTTATACTTAGTGATACTTATCATATCTGTCCTTAAAACTATGAATTGAGATAGCATTAACTACCTCCTCGCTTAGCCAATTCCAATTATCAACTACTCTTACACTGAAAAAGTATTTCCTTACATCCTGCAAAGAAGTCTTCTTACGAAGCTTCAAACTATGACCTCTAGTTCTAGAGCCAGCCATATCAAAATATCGATCCCTATCCACTCTATCATAACCATGAAGGAATTTAAAGACTGTCACCATATCCCCCCTCACTCTTCTAGCTTCGAGTGATGGTAAGTCTAATTCCCTCAGCCTCTCATCATAACTGAGATTGCGTATTTCTGGCACCAGTTTCGTGGCATGTCTTTGAACTTTTTCAAGCTTAGCTATGTGCTTTTTCAAGTGCGGATTCCAAAAGGGGGCTGCATATTCGAGTTTTGGCCTCACATAGGTTACATAAATATTTCTGAACATTTCCTTGTTCATGTGCCTGAAGGCTACTCTTACATTTGATAAGAATGCATATGCTGCCCTTCCTATGCCATTTATATGTATTTCTGGAGACAAATCTGCCAGTATGTTTACTCCTAGATCTCTCTCATTTTCTGTCTCTTTAAGTTGTACTCCAGCCACCAAGTAGTCAAGCTTGGGCCTTCTTGCACTTGTACCCATCCTCATTACCTTACATTTTGAAGTATTGAATTTCATTAGCCACTTTTCTAACCACTCATGCAGATTATTTAGATCCTCCTGCAGTTCTCTACCATTGTTCTCGTTTTTTACTTTCTTCACAATCTTTGCATCATCTGCAAACATATTCATGAATGAATTTACAGACTCTGGTAGGTCATTTACATATACAAGGAACAAAAGTGGCCCTAAAACTGAACCCTGTGGAACTCCACTACTAACTCTTCTCCATTCAGACACTGAGTGTCTTACTCTAACCCTCTGTTCCCTTCCTTCTAAGTAAGTTTCTATCCATTCCAAAACATTTCCACCTATTCTAGCCATTGATTGCAGCTTCCTAATAAGTCTCCCATGTGGAACAGTGTCAAACGCTTTCTGGAAGTCTAGGAATATGCAATCTGCCCAGCCCTCTCTTTCCTGTAAGATTTGGCTTACCTCATCATAAAATTCTAATAAGTTTATTACTGTTGATCTACCTTCTCTGAAGCCATGTTGCCTCACTGACAAAAAGTTGAAGGATTCCAAGTGAAGAGAGATATGTTTCCTTAGTAGTTTCTCCATAACTTTGCAAACTATGCTGGTCAAGGAAACTGGTCTATAGTTCAGAGCCGTATCCCTCCTTCCCTTTTTGAAGATAGGTATCATATTTGCTTGTTTCCAGCATCTTGGAATCTCCCCCGACTCCAGTGACTCCTTGAATATGATACTTAGTGCCACTGATATTGTGTTTGCGCATTTTTTAAGCACTTGAGGGGATATGTCATCAGGACCTGTAGCTTTATGAACATCTAAATCCATCAGCGCTTTGCATACCTCTGTGGCTGTAAGGTTGATGTTCTCTAATACCGGCCCTTGAGCTTCTATCTCAGCAATCTGAGGGGGTGGGGTATTTTCTACTGTAAATACTGACTGAAACTCCTTGTTCAATTCTTTGCAGATCTCTTCATCCGTCTCAGTGATGCTTCCATCCGCTCTCTTTAGCCTTAAAACCTGTTCTTTTACCTTCAGTTTTCCTCTGATAAAGCTGTGGAAAAGCTTGGGATTTTCTTTAGCCTTCCTGGTGATGTCCCTCTCATAGTCTCTCTCTGCCTCTCTCCTTTTACGTAGGTAGTCATTTCTTGCTCGTTTGTAGGTTTGCCAGGCATTTATGTTTTTTCTCCTCCTATACCTTTTCCAGCATTTGTCTCTCCACTCCTTAGCTCTTTTACACCCATTATCGAACCATTTCTCTCTGGCATGAATTACACCTACTTTGGTGACAGGTATGCAGCAATCTACTATCTTCCCATATTGCTCACAAAAGATGTCATACATTTCTTGTACAGATTTGTTGTAAAATAAGGTTCTCCAGTCAATAACTGCAAAAAGCTCATTTATTTTGATGTAATCTCTTTTCGGATAGTTCCTCCTCATGTCCTCAGTGCCTCTACTCTCAGGCAGAATATCTTCAATGATATACTCCATCAACAACACACAGTGGTCACTCTTTCCAATTGGTAGTTCATACTCAATTTTTCAATATCCAACACATTATCTGTGAACACTAGATCAAGTAGTGATGGCTCATCCCCACCCCTGGCCCTTGTTGGTTCCATTACATGTTGGTGTAGGAAATTCCCTTGTACGCAATCTAGTACTCTTGCCCCGAATGAGTCCTCACCACTGTGTGGGTCAAGATGTATCCAATCTATCTCTTTATGATTAAAGTCTCCCATAATCAAAATCCTACATTTTTTTTTCCCGTGCCATGTTAACAACTGAGTTTATGACT
>JAXCGZ010015620.1:0-10000 GCA_037179515.1 Halocaridina rubra | reverse complement strand
GGACATGAGGAGGAACTATCCGAAAGGAGATTACATCAAAATAAATGAGCTTTTTGCAGTTATTAACTGGAGAACCTTATTTTACAACAAATCTGTACAAAAAATGTATGACATCTTTTGTGAGATATATGGGAAGATAGTAGATTGCTGCATACCTGTCACCAAAGTAGGTGTAATTCATGCCATAGAGAATTGGTTCGATAATGAGTGTAAAAGAGCTAAGGAGTGGAGAGACAAACGCGCTGGAAAGGGTATAGGAGGAGAAAAAACATAAATGCCTGGCAAACCTACAAAAGAGCAAGAAATGACTACCTAAGTAAAAGAAGAGAGGCAAAGAGAGACTATGAGAGAGACATCACCAGGAAGGCTAAAGAAAATCCCAAGCTTTTCCACAGCTTTATCAGAGGTAAACTGAAGGTAAAAGAACAGGTTTTAAGGCTAAAGAGAGCGGATGGAAGCATCATTGAGACGGATGAATAGATCTGCAAAGAATTGAACAAGGAGTTTCAGTCAGTATTTATAATAGAAAATACCCCACCCCGTCAGATTGCTGAGATAGAAGCTCAAGGGCCGGTATTAAAGTTAAAGTTAAAGTTTGCCGGTGTTTCAGTTCCGATATCCATCTAAGATGCTCCTCAGATGTCAGCCAAGGCAAGCCCCAACCCCCCACTGTGGTGCCCATCCATAGCAAGTAACCTTCCCAGTAAACAGCTTAAACTCTCGGGCCTGAGCGAGAACCGATCTGTCGACCTCACGAATGCGAGGCCAGCACGTTACCACTGTACTAGCCAGAAGGCATACTTACAGCCACAGAAGTATGCAAAGCGCTGATGGATTTACATGTTCATAAAGCTAAAGGTCCTGATGACATATCCCCTCATGTACTTAAAAAATGCGCAAACTCAATATAAGTGGCACTGGGTATCTTATTTAAAAGGTCACTGGAGTCCGGGGAGATTTCAAGATGCTGGAAACAAGCAAATGTGATACCTATCTTCAAAAAGGGAAGGAGGGATACAGCTCTGAACTATAGACCAGTTTCCTTGACCAGCATAGTTTGCAAAGTTATGGAGAAACTACTAAGGAAACATATCTCTCTTCACTTGGAATCCTTCAACTTTTTGTCATTGAGGCAACATGGTTTCAGAGAAGGTAGATCAACAGTAACAAACTTATTAGAATTTTATGATGAGGTAAGCCAAATCTTACAGGAAAGAGAGGGCTGGGCAGATTGCATATTCCTAGACTTCCAGAAAGCGTTTGACACTGTTCCACATGGGATACTTATTAGGAAGCTGCAAGCAATGGCTAGAATAGGTGGAAATGTCTTGGAATGGATAAAAACTTACTTAGAAGGATGGGAACAGAGGGTTAGAGTAAAACACTGTGCTTGAATGGAGAAGAGTTAGTAGTGGAGTTCCACAGGGTTCAGTTTTAGGGCCACTTTTATTCCTTGGATATGTAAATGACCTACCAGAGTCTGTAAATTTATTCATTAATATGTTTGCAGATGATGCAAAGACTGTGAAGAAAGTAAAAAACGAGAACAATGGTAGAGAACTTCAAGAAGATCTAAATAGTCTGCATGAGTGGTTAGAAAAGTGGCTAATGAAAGTCAATGCTTTAAAATGTAAGGTAATGAGAATGGGTACAAGTGCAAGAAGGCCCAAGCTTGACTACTCGGTGGCTGGAGTACAACTTCAAGAGACAGAAAATGAGAGAGATCTAGGAGTAAACATACTGGCAGATTTGTCTCCAGAAATACATATAAATGGCATAGGAAGGGCAGCATATGCATTCTTATCAAATGTAAGGGTAGCCTTCAGGCACATTGACAAGGAAATGTTTAGAAATATTTATGTAACCTATGTGAGGCCAAAACTCGAATATGCAGCCCCCTTTTGGAATCCACACTTAAAAAGCACATAGCTAAGCTTGAAAAAGTTCAAAGACATGCCACAAAACTGGTGCCAGAAATACGCAATCTCAGTTACGATGAGAGGCTGAGGGAATTAGACTTACCATCACTCAAAGCTAGAAGATTGAGGGGGAATATGGTGATAGTCTTCAAATTCCTTCATGGTTATGATAGAGTGGATAGGGATCGATATTTGGATATGGCTGGCTCTAGAATTAGAGGTCATAGTTTGAAGCTCGTAAGAAAACTTCTTTGCAGGAAGTAAGAAAATACTTTTCAGTGTAAGAGTAGTTAATAATTGGAATTCGCTAAGCGAGGAGGTAGTTAATGCTATCCCAATCCATAGTTTTAAGGACAGGTATGATAAGTATCACTAAGTACAAAATGGAACCGATCAGGAGACGGAAAGATACGAGCTTTGGGATCTTTCCCGTAAACACAATTAGGTAATCACACAAGTATTCAGCATCTGTATTCAGTATCTCTTAAACTTTTCCTTGTGTTTTTGAGTGACTAAGACTTTAGTGCATAACTTATACATAATTTCCCTATATAAGAAATCCTGCAGAGTACTGTGAGTAAAAAACTTATATCTGTTGTATGACGAAACTGTCCAATATATTAAAGGAAAAAATTTAGAACATTTTCGTGAGGGGAAAGAGAAGAAGCTGTCCTGTTCTGCCTTGAAGGAAATTTAGAAGAGTTGCCAGAGGTGAAGCCATCACATCACATTATCTAATTTTTTGTGTAAATTGGGGAGAGCTCTTAAGCCATTTACCTTATCCTGTGGTTCCATATATTGTTAAAATAAGTATCCTTCCCATTTATTTTAATTTGATAGCTAATTTGATACACGAAATAATTGAATAATTAAATAAATACCAAAAATACACCTCTCAACAGTACTGAGTTAAGTTACCAAGTAGCACAGCTGTCTTATTTTCATAATTTTTTTTTCTTTTCTCTTAGCTTTCTCTTTTGCTATTTTTTATTTTGTATATATATTGAGTTAAATGTAAAGTCTGATCCTGGGATAACATATCTTGGTTAGCAAGTGAGTTTGTCAGTTAAGAAGAATATATAGCAGAAACAGATGGGTGTCTCCTCAGACACAAATTCAAATTTTCCTTCAGGTTGACTTTTGTTTTTGTTGCATTTTTTCTTTTTCTTTTTATCCTCAAATTACCATAGTCAAATTTTAAGTTAAAATGTGTGTTACCAGAAAAGAGATAAACTGAGTCACTAAATAGCACTTATATGAAGATATAAAAATTCTGTGTGAAGCTTAAATAAAAGTTTTTCTCTTTTTTTCTCTTTCTCTTCTTCTTTCTATATTCTGTGAGAGGGAGAACATAAAAATGAGGCCATATCTTTCCCAAACCTCTCCCTCCCATGGGTCGGGAGGAGGGGTAGCTATTAGGAGACTAAAACAGAAAATCAAGAATTTAGAGGCAATGGTTATAAGCCTTGATGATAAAATTCGGGATATGGATAGAGAAATGAAAGAGAATGAAACACTCAGAGAGGAAATAAGATTTTTGGGGGAAGCAAATAAAGCACAAGGGCAGGAGAGAAAGGAACTAGAAAAACGAATAAAGAAGCTGGAAGGGGAAAAGAGTGAACTAGAAACCAGAATTTTTAAATAAGAAGATAAAAACAAACAGCTGAATGACAACCTAAAGGAATTAGATGTTAGTTCACTGCTCTCCTCTGAGAGAGACGAAATTACTGCTTGGAATGTCCAGATTAAGGAAAACATTGAAAAGTTCATAAAAGAGTTCCAGGAGCTGAATATGGAACATGATGCCATGAAAACTTCTTTTGCTGATGCACTAAAGGGGAATGTGGCAGTAAAAGAGGCTGTAAAGGTGGTGGCACTGGAAAACATACAAACAGTTGACTATAAAGAGACAGTAATCGAAAAAATGAAAGATGTTGTGATGGAAAGGGCAAATCCACTGATTAAACAGGCACTTGATAAAGAGAAGACAATGATAATCTCAGCCATAAGCGAATCCCAGGAGCCAACATGGCAGGGGAGACTTGAAGAAAATAAAGCTAGGGTTGTAGACCTGATAAGAAAGCTTGGAGTAGTTTGTGGTCCTGGGGATATTGTAAACATTCACCAACTAGGCAAATATTCGAGGGAAGGAAAGACGAGACCAACAAAAGTAACCTTTGAGAGAGGGGAAACATGCAGGGAAATATTGTTCAAAAAAAAGTCTAAAAGACCTTCAAGAGTTCAAAGAAATGTTCATTAGACGATACAGAACACAGGAAGAGATGGGAAAGATAAAAAACTTGTTGCAAAAGGCAAGAAGGTTAAATGAGGAAAGAAATGAAGAAGAGAAAAAAAATTATTTCAGAGTTCTTCCAGACAAAGGGGAGATAAAAAAGATAATGACAGAAGATCAGGGAATGGGGCCTCATTAAGATTGTTATACACAAATGCTGATGGATTAGCTGGTAAGGCAGTAGAATTAAAAGATAGGATTCACAACAGTAAGGCAGATATATTAGCAATTAGAGACTTAGTTCAGTGAGGACATAAACAGTGTCACAGTTTTTCCTAAGGGCTTCAGAATATTAAGGGTTGAAATATCTGAGAGGACTGGTGGAGTGATAGCACTGCTCATAAGTGAAAGGATTCAAGTCGAAGAAACAAACTTGGCTATAGAAAGTGAGTTCAAGGAATTTCTTGTTGCTCGCATAAATACTGGGTCAGAGAGCATTATAATAACTGTTGTATATAACCCACCAAGGAACCAAAATAGGCTAGAAGTTTATGAGGAAAGTCATATAGGTACTATTGAAGTCATAAACTCAGTTGTTAACATGGCACGGGAGAGAAAATGCAGGATTTTGATTATGGGAGATTTAAATCATAAAGAGATAGATTGGATGAATCTTGACCCACACAGTGGTGAGGACTCATTCGGGGCAAGATTCCTAGTTTGCGTACAAGGGAATTTCCTACACCAAAATGTAATGGAACCAACGAGGGCCAGGAGTGGGGATAAGCCATCACTACTTGATCTAGTATTCACAGATAATGTGTTGGATATTGAAAAAATTGAGTATGAACTACCGATTGGAAAGAGTGACCACTATGTGTTGTTGATGGAGTATATCATTGAAGATATTCTGCCTGAGAGTAGAGGCACTGAGGACATGAGTAGGAACTATCCGAAAGGAGATTACATCAAAATGAATGAGCTTTTTGCAGTTATTGACTGGAGAACCTTATTTTACAACAAATCTGTACAAGAAATGTATGACATCTTTTGTGAGAAATATGGGAAGATAGTAGATTGCTGCATACCTGTCACTAAAGTAGGTGTAATTCATGCAAGAGAGAATTGGTTCGATAATGAGTGTAAAAGAGCTAAAGAGTGGAGAGACAAATGCTGGAAAAGGTATAGGAAGAGAAACAACATAAATGCCTGGCAAACCTACAAAAGAGCACGAAATGACTACCTAAGTAAAAGAAGAGAGGCAGAGAGAGACTATGAAAGGGACATCACCAGGAAGGCTAAAGAAAATTCCAGGCTTTTCCACAGCTTTATCAGAGGAGAACTTTAGGTAAAAGAACAGGTTTTAAGGCTTAAGATAGCGGATGGAAGCATCGCTGAGACGGATGAAAAGATCTGCAAAGAATTGAACAAGGAGTTTCAGTCAGTATTTACAATAAAAAATACCCCACCCCCACAGATTGCAGAAATAGAAGCTCATGGGCCGGTATTAGAGAACATTAACCTTTCAGGCACAGAGGTATGCAAAGCGCTGATGGAGTTAGATGTTCATAAAGCTACAGGTCCTGATGACATATCCGCTCATATACTTAAAAAATGTGCAAACTCAGTATCAGTGGCACTAAGTATCCTATTTAAAATGTCGGAGAAACTACTAAGGAAACATATCTCTCTCCACTTGGAATCCTTCAACTTTTTGTCAGTGAGGCAACATGGCTTCAGAGAAGGTAGGTCAATAGTAACAAACTTATTAGAATTTTATGATGAGGTAAGCCGAATCTTACAGGAAAGAGAGGGCTAGGCAGATTGCCTAAACTTCCAGAAAGCATTTGACACTGTTCCACACGGGAGACTTATTAGGAAGATGCAAGCAATGGCTTGAATAGGTGGAAATGTCTTGGAATGGATAAAACCTTACTTTGAAGGAAGGGAACAGAGGGTTTGAGTAAGACACTCAGTGTCTGAATGGAGAACGAGTTACTAGTGGAGATTCACAGAGTTTAGTTTTAGGGCCACTTTTGTTCCTTGTATATGCAAATGACCTACCAGAATCTGTAAATTCATTCATGAATATGTTTGCAGATGCTGCAAAGATTGTGAAGAAAGTATAAAACGAGAACAACGGTAGCAAATTTCAGGAAGATCTAAATAGTCTGCATAAGTGGTCAGAAAAGTGGCTAATGAAAGTCAATACTTCAAAATGTAAGGTAATGAGAATGAGTACAAGTGCAAGAAGGTCCAAGCTTGACTACGCGGTGGCAGGAGTACAACTTCATGAGACAGAAAATGAGAGAGATCTAGGAGTAAACATACTGGCAGATTTGTCTCCATAAATGCATATAAATGGCATAGTAAGTGCAGCATATGCTTTCTTATTAAATGTAAGGGTAGCCTTCAGGCACATGGACAAGGAAATGTTCAGAAATATCTATGTAACCTATGTGAGGCCAAAATTTGAATATGTTGCCCCGTTTAGGAATCCACACTTGAAAAAACACACCCAAGCTTGAAAAAGTTCAAAGACATGCCACGAAGCTGGTAGCAGAAATGCGCAATCTCAGTTAAGAGGAGAGGGTGAGGGAATTAGACTTACCATCACTGGAAGCTAGAAGATTGAGGGAGGATATAATGACAGTCTTCAAATTCCTTCATGGTTATGATAGAGTGGATAGGGATCGATATTTTGATATGGCTGGCTCTAGAACTAGAGGTCATAGTTTGAAGCTTCGTAAGAAAACTTCTTTGCAGGATGTAAGGAAGTACTTTTTCTGTGTGAGAGTAGTTGTTAATTGGAATTCACTAAGCGAGGAGGTAGTTAATGCTATCTCAATCCATAGTTTTAAGGACAGGTATGATAAGTATCACTAAGTACAAAATGGAACCGATCAGGAGAAGGGAAGATACGAGCTTTGGTCTTTTTCTCGTAAACACAATTAGGTAATCACAATCAGGAAATCACACAAATCTCCAAAAAGGGAAGGAGGGATACGGCTCTAAACTATAGACCAGTTTCCTTGACCAGCATAGCTTGCAAAGTTATGGAGAAACTAATAAGGAAGCATATCTTTCTTCACTTGGAATCCTTCAACTCTTTGTCGGTGAGACAACATGGCTTCAGAGAAGGTAAATCAACAGTAACAAACTTATTAGTATTTTATGATAAGGTAAGCCGAATTTTACAGGAAGGAGAGGGCTGAGGAGATTGCATATTCCTAGACTTCCAGAAAGCATTTGACATTGTTCCACATGGAAGACTTATTAGGAAGCTGCAAGCAATGGCTAGAATAGGTGAAAATGTCTTGGAATGGATAAAAACTTACTTAGAAGGAAGGGAACAGAGGGTTAGAGTAAGACACTCAGTGTCTGAATGGAGAAGAGTTAGTAGTGGAGCTCCACAGGGTTCGGTTTTAGCGCCACTTTTGTTCCTTGTATATGCAAATGACCTACCAGAGTTTGTAAATTCATTTATGAATATGTTTGCAGATGATGCAAAGATTGTGAAGAAAGTAAGAAACGAGAACAATGGTAGAAAACTTCAGGAAGATCTAAATAGTCTGCATGAGTGGTCAGAAAAGTGGCTAATGAAATTCAGTATTTCAAAATATAAGGTTATGAGAATGGGTACAAGTGCAAGAAGGCCCAAGCATGCCTACTTGATGGCAGGAGTACAACTTCAAGAGACAGGAAATGAGAGAGATCTAGGAGTAAACATACTGGCAGATTTGTCTCCAGAAATACATATAAATGGCATAGGAAGGGCAGCATATGCTTTCTTATCAAATGTAAGGGTAGCCTTCAGGCACATGGAAAGGGAAATGTTCAGAAATATTTATGTAACCTATGTGAGGCCGAAACTTGTATATGCTGCCCCCTTTTGGAAACTGCACTTGAAAAAGCACATAGCTAAGCTTAAATAAGTTCAAAGACATACCACGAAGCTGGTAGCAGAAATACGCAATCTCAGTTATGATGAGAGGTTGAGGGAATTAGACTTACCATCACTCGAAGCTAGAATAGTGAGGGGGGATATGGTGACAGTCTTTAAATTCCTTCATGGTTATGATAGAGTGGATAGGGATCGATATTTTGATATGGCTGGCTCTAGAACTAGAGGTCATAGTTTGAAGCTTCGTAAGAAAACTTCTTTGCAGGATGTAAGGAAATACTTTTTCAGTGTAAGAGTAGTTGATAATTGGAATTGGCTAAGCGAGGAGGTAGTTAATGCTATCTCAATTCATAGTTTTAAGGACAGGTATGATAAGTATCACTAAGTATAAAATGGAACCGATGAGGAGACGGGAAGATACGAGCTTTGGGCTCTTTCCCGTAAACACAATTAGATAATCACAATTAGGTAATCACAAACAGTAAATACCTACTAATTAGATATGCTTTAATGACTGATATTTCAGTTGCTTACTCTAAAATTGAGACTGAAAGGAAACTTTAATCTAATCTTAAAGTAACTTGGTGTGCCTTTTACCTCAACCTCAAATTAATCACCAGAAAAGGACATCACACGCCTATTAAGGATTGATAATCCCTCTGAACTTAACATCGTTTTTCATTTCATAATAAAATTATGATAAACTAAATAAATAGCACAATAAAAAGGAGATCATTAATAGAATAATTTCAGAAAATCTGTCAAAATATTCTTCCACCTGTTTTTATCGTTAAGAGATGGCATACATATAAAGGCACCTTTTTATCTATATTCTCTTATTTCGTCACATAAAATCAAACATATTTTATGTAAAACAAATATATATTTCAATGCTTCATCAATATATATGAAGAACAGTTTTAATGTTTATATTTTGGAATTGTGTAAAGATATTCCCCCTCCCAAGTGCAAAATGTGCAAAAATGTTATACCTAAGGTATTATTAAGTGACAGAACAGTCACCGCTTAGACGATCATCTGCCGAGGACGTGGACTGACGCTGTCTCTCCGAGGTAAGAATATTACCTTACATTAGGAAATTTTATGATTGAATCTCCCCTTCGTATAATGTAGTTTCATAATATGAATATTATGAAGAGAATTTATCATTAAATAAACTGACAAATCTGTTATGTGGGTACATGGGCAGAATGGCGGTACATTATTTTTTTAATTTTTTGACTCTGTAAAACAAAAGTTAGGTTGAATGTGTACATTCACATCCCCAAACAATTGAATTTAAAATACAAGAAATGTAAAAACCAATAAAAAAAAAATGTAAAGTAGGTGTTCCAGTTACGAGCGCGTTCTAACTAACCTAAAGAAGCTTAATAAATTTCACGAGATTTTTTCCCAAACTAGTGTGTGATAGTAAACATATACATGCTTTCATACTTAGGGTAAGAATTTATTCTTTCAAATAGGAACGCATTTGCTACTGGTTCATGCTAATCATGATGTCAGCGACTTTAGACGCACATAAAACAATTAACGTGCATAAAGAAGTAATAATTGGCCGAGGAATGAGTACTGTATATCTTTACGTTGACGCCCCCAAACGAGTTGTTAAATGAATTACAGATGTGGAGGATTTCCTGTGTGTTATTTACCCTTCGATCTTATAACCCCCTAAATTCGGAAATCCTGACACGGCTTCAGTAGAGGCCTAGTACAGTGGTAACGCGCTGGCTTCGCATTCACGAGGTCGAAAGATCGGTCCCCGTCCAAGACCGAGAGTTTAAGCTGTTTACTGGCAGGAACTGCTGTGTTTGGACACCACAGTGGGGGTTTGGGGCTTGTCCCGGCTGACGAATACCCATTGTATTGTAATGGAAATAAAGTTTATTATTATTATTATTATTATTACCACGATCTCAAAATTAA
>JAXCGZ010015619.1:57500-59780 GCA_037179515.1 Halocaridina rubra | reverse complement strand
TATATATATATGAATCATTTTTTACACCGACCGGGACTCGAACCTAGGACTTTTGATTACTAAGTCAAGGCGCTACCACTACACCACAGAAGGTTAAAAGCAACCCAACCTTATAGCTTATATCTGCTATACTTAGGAATGAACGCATTCTAACTGAATGCCACTATGTTCATATTACAGATTCCCCAACCTCACTCGTGGCTTCATTTTAGCATTGAATTCAAATCCTAATCTCATTCGGGCCATGAAATTATCAAATAAGCACATTACATATGTGAAAACATGAATCAATTTTTACCCCGACCGGGACTCGAACATAGGACTTTTGATTACTAAGTCAAGGCGCTACCACTACACCACAGAAGGTTAAAAGGAACCCAACCTTATAGCTTATATCTGCTATACTTAGGAATGAACGCATTCTAACTGAATGCCACTATGTTCATATTACAGATTCCCCAACCTCACTCGTGGCTTCATTTTAGCATTTAATTCAAATCCCAATCTCATTCGGGCCATGAAATTATCAAATAAGCACATTACATATGTGAAAACATGAATCATTTTTTAAACCCGACCGGGACTCGAACCAGATATAAGCTATAAGGTTGGGTTCCTTTTAACCTTCTGTGGTGTAGTGGTAGCGCCTTGACTTTGTAATCAAAAGTCCTAGGTTCGAGTCCTGGTCGGGGTAAAAAATGATTCATGTTTTCACATATGTAATGTGCTTATTTGATAATTTCATGGCCCGAATGAGATTGGGATTTGATTTAAATGCTAAAATGAAGCCACGAGTGAGGTTGGGGAATCTGTAATATGAACATAGTGGCATTCAGTTAGAATGCGTTCATTCCTAAGTATAGCAGATATAAGCTATAAGGATGGGTTCCTTTTAACCTTCTGTGGTGTAGTGGTAACGCCTTGACTTAGTAATCAAAAGTCCTAGGTTCGAGTCCCAGTCGGGGTAAAAAATGATTCATGTTTTCACATATGTAATGTGCTTATTTGATAATTTAATGGCCCGAATGAGATTGGGATTTGAATTAAATGCTAAAATGAAGCCACGAGTGAGGTTGGGGAATCTGTAATGTGAACATAGTGGCATTCATTTAGAATGCGTTCATTCCTAAGTATAGCAGATATAAGCTATAAGGTTAGGTTCCTTTTAACCTTCTGTGGTGTAGTGGTAGCGCCTTGACTTAGTAATCAAAAGTCCTAGGTTCGAGTCCCGGTCGGGGTAAAAAATGATTCATGTTTTCACATATGTAATGTGCTTATTTGATAATTTCATGGCCCGAATGAAATTGGGATTTGAATTAAATGCTAAAATGAAGCCACGGGTGAGGTTGGGGAATCTGTAATATGAACATAGTGGCATTCAGTTAGAATGCGTTCATTCCTAAGTATAGCAGAGATAAGCTATAAGGTTGGGCTCCTTTTAACCTTCTGTGGCGTAGTGGTAGCGCCTTGACTTAGTAACCAAAAGTCCTAGGTTCGAGTCCCGGTCGGGGTAAAAAATAATTCATGTTTTCACATATGTAATGTCCTTATTTGATAATATATATATATATATATATATATATATATATATATATATATATATATATATATATATATATATATATATATATATATATATATATATATATATATATATGTATGTATATATATATATATATATATATATATATATATATATATATATATATATATATATATATATATATATATATATATATATATATATATATATATATATATATATATATATATATATATATATATATATATATATATATATATATATATATATATATATATATATATATATATATATATATATATATATATATATATATATATATATATATATATATATATATATATATATATATATATATATATATATATATATATATATATATATATATATATATATATATATATATATATATATATATATATATATATATATATATATATATATATATATATATATATATATATATATATATATATATATATATATATATATATATATATATATATATATATATATATATATATATATATATATATATATATATATATATATATATATATATATATATATATATATATATATATATATATATATATATATATATATATATATATATATATATATATATATATATATATATATATATATATATATATATATATATATATATATATATATATATATATATATATATATATATATATATATATATATATATATATATATATATATATATA
>JAXCGZ010015619.1:22500-50000 GCA_037179515.1 Halocaridina rubra | reverse complement strand
TCCCTTTTATAGTCTCTAGCTGCCTCTAATCTTATACTTAGGTAATCATTTCTTGCTCTTTTATAGGTCTACCAGGCATTTATGTTTTTACTCCTCCTATACCTTTCCAGCATTTGTCTCTCCTCTCCTTAACTCTTTTACACTCATTATCGAACCATTTCTCTCTGGCATGAATTACACCTACTTTGGTGACAACTTTGCAGCAATCTACTATATTCCCATATTTCTCACAAAAGATGTCGTACATTTCTTGTACATACAGATTTGTTGTTAAATAAGGTCCTCCAGTCAATAACTGCAGGAATTTTATTTATTTTGATGTAATCCCCTTTCAGATAGTTCCTCCTCATGTGCACAGTGCCTCTACTCTCAGACAGAACATCTTCAATGATATACTCCATCATCAACACACAGTGGTCACTCTTTTCAATTGGTGGTTCATATTAATTTTTTTCAATATCCAACACGTTATCTGTGAATACTAGACCAAGTAGTGATGGCTCATCCCCAACCCTGGCCAACGTTGGTTCAAGTACATGTTGGTCTAGGAAATTCCCATGTACGCAATCTAGGAATCTTGCCCTGAATGAGTCCTCACCACTCTGTGGGTCAAAATTTATCCAATCTATCTCTCAATGATTTAAATCTCCCATAATAAAAATCATATATTTTTTCTCCCGTGCAATGTTAGCAACTGAATTTAGGACTTCAATAGTACTTATATGACTTTCCTCATACACTTGTAGCCTATGTTGGTTCCTTGTTGGGTTATATACAACAGTTATTATAATGCTCTCTGACCCAGTATTTATGCGAGCAACAAGAAATTCCTTGAACTTACTTTCCATAGCAAAGTTTATTTTTTTAATCTGAATTCTCTCACTTATGAGCAGTCTTCCCCCTCCACCCATCCTCTCAGATCTTACAACCCTTAATATTTTGAAGCCCTTAGGAAAATCTGTGATACTGTTTATGTCCTCACTCAACATAGTCACTGTAACTGCTACTTTATCTGCCTTACTGTTGTGAATCCTATCTTTTAATTCACCCTCTTTTCCAGGTAATCCATCAGATTTGTATATAACAATCTTAATGAGGCCCCATCCCCTGATCTTCTGTCATTATCTTCTTTATCTCCTCTATGTCTGGAAGAACTCTGAAACAAAAATTTTCTTCTCTTCTTCATTTTTTCCTCATGTAGCCTTCTAGCCTCTTGCATTAGTTTTTTATCCTTTCCATCTCTTCCTGTATTCTGTATTGTCTAATGAACACTTTTTTGAATTCTTGAAAGTCTTTTAGGCTTTTTCTCCTCATTAATATATCTCTACATGTGTCCCCTCTCTTAAAGGTTACTTTTTTTGGTCTTTGCTTTCCCTCCCTAGAATATTATTTACCTAGTTGGTGAATGTTTACAATATCCTCAGGACCACACACTACTCCAAGCTTTCTTATCAGATCTAAAATCATAGCTTTATTTTCTTCAAGTCTCCCCTGCCATGTTGGCCCCTGGGATTCGCTTATGTCTGAGATTACCACTGTCTTCTCTTTATCAAGTGCCTGTTTAATCAGTGAATTTAGCCTTTCCATCACAACATCATTCATTTTATCTATTCCTGTTTCTTTATAGTCAACTGTTTGCATGTTTTCTAGTGTCACCACCTTCACAGCCTCTTTTATTGTTCCATTCCCCTTTAGAGCATCAGCAAAGGAAGTTTACTTGTCATCATGTTCCATATTTCGCCCCTGAAAGTCTTTTCTAAACTGTTCGATGTTTTCCTTAATCTGGACATTCCAAGCTGCAATCTCGTCTCTCTCAGAAGAGAGCAGTGAACTAATGTTTAATTCATTAAGGTTGTCATTCATCAGTTTGCTGTTATATTCTTGTTTAGAAATTCTGGTTACTAGCTTACTCATTTCCCCTTCCAGCTTTGTTTTTAATTTTTCTAGTTTTTTCCCTCTTTCCCTTGTGCTTTATTTGCTTCCTCCAGAAATCATATTTCTTCTCTGAGTGTTTCATTCTCTTTGATTTCTCTATCCATATTCCAAGCTTTATTAAGGTTTTTAACCATTGTCTAATTCCTTGACTTTTTGCTTCAGTCTTCTAACAGCCACTCCTTCTCCTCCTACATTCCCTGGAGACCCTCTACCACCCCTCTGCCGAGCATTTGATGGGGGATTAGGGACAGAGATGGCTTCATTTTGATGTTTTCCCTTTCACAGAATATAGAGAGAAGAAAAAAAAGAGAGAAAAGTTTCTATTTAAGCTTCACACAGAATTTTTATATCTTCATATGAGTACTATTTAGTTACTCACTTCATCTATTTTTTGGTAACACACATCCTAACTTAAAATTTGACTTTGGTAAATTTAGAAGAAAAAAAATGCAAGACAAAAGTTCACCTAAAGGAAAATCCGAATTTGTATATGAGAAGACAACCACCTGTTTCTGCTATATATTATTCTTTACTGCTAAGAAAAGAAATATTAATCACTTGTTAAATCTAACTCAATTTAAAAAAATGAATGAATAAAAGAGAACAAAGGAAAAAGAACAAAAATAAGACAGCTGTGCTACTTGGCAACTTAGTAATGTTAACAGGTGTATTTTTCGTATTTATTTAATTATTCAATTATTTTGTATAACAAATTAGCTATCAATGTAATCTAAATGGGAAAGATATTGATTTTAAATATATTTGGAACTACAGGATCAGGTCAGTATCTCTCGAATTTATCTTTGTGTTTTTGAGTGACCAGGACTAAAGTATAAAACTTAAAATTTCCCTGAATAAGAGATTTTGCAGAGTATTGTGTGCAAAAAAATTATATTTGTAGTTAGCGAGACTGTCCAAAATATTAAGCGAAAAAAATTGAGGATACTATTGAGAGGGGAAAAGAAGCTGTCCTATCCTGCATTGAAGGAATGTATGTATGTATGTATGTATGTATGTATGTATGTATGTATGTATGTATGTATGTATGTATGTATGTATGTATGTATGTATGATATGTATGTATGTATATATTTATGTATGCATGTATGGATTAATGGATGGATGGATGTATGTATATATGCGTTTGCTGGTAGTTGACGGCTGAGTATTTCTTATCGCAGATATTAAGTATACACAGATTAGATGTCTGGCGTGTACACTCGTATATACTGTATATTTAATGATATACTGCAATGTTATAATTTCTGACAGACTAACATCCTTACGAAAAGCATATATAAGTGCACATCCAAGACTAAGTTACACAGAGATAAATAAAGACTATTTGCCTGCTAATGCAAAAGATTTTTCATTTAGAACTGAAAAGATAATACACATTCATGTATTTCTCATGAAGTTAGATTTTTTTCTCTCATCTTTATAAATATTCTTTGGGGCCTCGGCTGCTCAGTGGTATAGGTCGCGATTCGGGAAGCAACCAACATGGTTGCGAGCCCACCGCGAGACATTAGGAAGGGCATCTCAGCTTAATTCCCACAACAAACCAGTATATGTCCAACCCTCCTCTCTCTCTCTCTCTCTCTCTCTCTCTCTCTCTCTCTCTCTCTCTCTCTCTCTCTCTCTCTCTCTCTCTCTCTCTATATATATATATATATATATATATATATATATATATATATATATATATATGTGTGTGTGTGTGTGTGTGTGTGTGTGTGTGTGTGTGTGTGTGTGTGTGATTACCTAATTGTGATTACCTAATTGTGTTTACGGGAAAGAGCCCAAAGCTCGTATCTTCCCGTCTCCTCATCGGTTCCATTTTAGACTTAGTCATACTTATCATACCTGTCCTTAAAACTATGGATTGAGATAGCATTAACTACCTCCTCGCTTAGCCAATTCCAATTATCAACTGCTCTTACACTGAAAAAGTATTTCCTTACATGCTGCAAAGAAGTTTTCTTACGAAGCTTCAAACTATGACCTCTAGTTCTAGAGCCAGCCATATCGAAATATCGATCCCTATCCACTCTATCATAACCATGAAGGAATTTAAAGACTGTCACCATATCCCCCCTCACTCTTCTAGCTCCGAGTGATGGTAAGTCTAATTTCCTCAGCCTCTCATCATAACTGAGATTGCGTATTTCTGGCACCAGTTTCGTGGCATGTCTTTGAACTTTTTCAAGCTTAGCTATGTGATTACCTAATTGTGTTTACGGGAAAGAGCCCAAAGCTCGTATCTTCCCGTCTCCTGATCGGTTCCATTTTAGACTTAGTGATACTTATCATACCTGTCCTTAAAACTATGGATTGAGATAGCATTAACTACCTCCTCGCTTAGCGAATTCCAATTATCAACTACTCTTACACTGAAAAAGTATTTCCTTACATCCTGCAAAGAAGTTTTCTTACGAAGCTTCAAACTATGCCCTCTAGTTCTTGTGTGAGTGTGTGATTACCTAATTGTGATTACCTAATTGTGTTTACGGGAAAGAGCCCAAAGCTCGTATCTTCCCGTCTCCTCATCGGTTCCATTTTAGACTTAGTCATACTTATCATACCTGTCCTTAAAACTATGGATTGAGATAGCATTAACTACCTCCTCGCTTAGCCAATTCCAATTATCAACTGCTCTTACACTGAAAAAGTATTTCCTTACATGCTGCAAAGAAGTTTTCTTACGAAGCTTCAAACTATGACCTCTAGTTCTAGAGCCAGCCATATCGAAATATCGATCCCTATCCACTCTATCATAACCATGAAGGAATTTAAAGACTGTCACCATATCCCCCCTCACTCTTCTAGCTCCGAGTGATGGTAAGTCTAATTTCCTCAGCCTCTCATCATAACTGAGATTGCGTATTTCTGGCACCAGTTTCGTGGCATGTCTTTGAACTTTTTCAAGCTTAGCTATGTGATTACCTAATTGTGATTACCTAATTGTGTTTACGGGAAAGAGCCCAAAGCTCGTATCTTCCCGTCTCCTGATCGGTTCCATTTTAGACTTAGTGATACTTATCATACCTGTCCTTAAAACTATGGATTGAGATAGCATTAACTACCTCCTCGCTTAGCGAATTCCAATTATCAACTACTCTTACACTGAAAAAGTATTTCCTTACATCCTGCAAAGAAGTTTTCTTACGAAGCTTCAAACTATGCCCTCTAGTTCTTGTGTGAGTGTGTGATTACCTAATTGTGATTACCTAATTGTGTTTACGGGAAAGAGCCCAAAGCTCGTATCTTCCCGTCTCCTCATCGGTTCCATTTTAGACTTAGTCATACTTATCATACCTGTCCTTAAAACTATGGATTGAGATAGCATTAACTACCTCCTCGCTTAGCCAATTCCAATTATCAACTGCTCTTACACTGAAAAAGTATTTCCTTACATGCTGCAAAGAAGTTTTCTTACGAAGCTTCAAACTATGACCTCTAGTTCTAGAGCCAGCCATATCGAAATATCGATCCCTATCCACTCTATCATAACCATGAAGGAATTTAAAGACTGTCACCATATCCCCCCTCACTCTTCTAGCTCCGAGTGATGGTAAGTCTAATTTCCTCAGCCTCTCATCATAACTGAGATTGCGTATTTCTGGCACCAGTTTCGTGGCATGTCTTTGAACTTTTTCAAGCTTAGCTATGTGATTACCTAATTGTGATTACCTAATTGTGTTTACGGGAAAGAGCCCAAAGCTCGTATCTTCCCGTCTCCTGATCGGTTCCATTTTAGACTTAGTGATACTTATCATACCTGTCCTTAAAACTATGGATTGAGATAGCATTAACTACCTCCTCGCTTAGCGAATTCCAATTATCAACTACTCTTACACTGAAAAAGTATTTCCTTACATCCTGCAAAGAAGTTTTCTTACGAAGCTTCAAACTATGCCCTCTAGTTCTTGTGTGAGTGTGTGATTGCCTAATTGTGATTACCTAATTGTGTTTACGGGAAAGAGCCCAAAGCTCGTATCTTCCCGTCTCCTCATCGGTTCCATTTTAGACTTAGTCATACTTATCATACCTGTCCTTAAAACTATGGATTGAGATAGCATTAACTACCTCTTCGCTTAGCCAATTCCAATTATCAACTGCTCTTACACTGAAAAAGTATTTCCTTACATCCTGCAAAGAAGTTTTCTTACGAAGCTTCAAACTATGACCTCTAGTTCTAGAGCCAGCCATATCGAAATATCGATCCCTATCCACTCTATCATAACCATGAAGGAATTTAAAGACTGTCACCATATCCCCCCTCACTGTTCTAGCTCCGAGTGATGGTAAGTCTAATTTCCTCAGCCTCTCATCATAACTGAGATTGCGTATTTCTGGCACCAGCTTCGTGGCATGTCTTTGAACTTTTTCAAGCTTAGCTATGTGATTACCTAATTGTGATTACCTAATTGTGTTTACGGGAAAGAGCCCAAAGCTCGTATCTTCCCGTCTCCTGATCGGTTCCATTTTAGACTTAGTCATACTTATCATACCTGTCCTTAAAACTATGGATTGAGATAGCATTAACTACCTCCTCGCTTAGCGAATTCCAATTATCAACTACTCTTACACTGAAAAAGTATTTCCTTACATCCTGCAAAGAAGTTTTCTTACGAAGCTTCAAACTATGCCCTCTAGTTCTTGTGTGAGTGTGTGATTACCTAATTGTGATTACCTAATTGTGTTTACGGGAAAGAGCCCAAAGCTCGTATCTTCCCATCTCCTGATCGGTTCCATTTTTAGACTTAGTGATGCTTATCATACCTGTCCTTAAAACTATGGATTGAGGTAGCATTAACTACCTCCTCGCTTAGCCAATTCCAATTATCAACTACTCTTACACTGAAAAAGTATTTCCTTACATCCTGCAAACAAGTTTTCTTCCGAAGCTTCAAACTATGACCTCTAGTTCTAGAGCCAGCCATATCGAAATATCGATCCCTATCCACTCTATCAAAACCATGAAGGAATTTAAAGACTGTCACCATATCCCCCCTTACTCTTCTAGCTTCGAGTGATGGCAAGTCTAATTCCCTCAGCCTCTCATCATAACCGAGATTGCGTATTTCTGGCACCAGTTTCGTGGCATGTCTTTGAACTTTTTCAAGCTTAGCTATGTGCTTTTTCAAGTGCGGATTCCAAAAGGGGGCTGCATATTCGAGTTTTGGCCTCACATAGGTTACATAAATATTTCTGAACATTTCCTTGTCCATGTGCCTGGAGGCTACCCTTACATTTGATAAGAATGCATATGCTGCCCTTACTACGCCATTTATATGTATTTCTGGAGACAAATCTGCCAGTATGTTTACTCCTAGATCTCTCTCATTTTCTGTCTCTTGAAGTTGTACTCCAGCCACCGAGTAGTCAAGCTTGGGCCTTCTTGCACTTGTACCCATTCTCATTACCTTACATTTTGAGGCATTGAATTTCATTAGCCACTTTTCTGACCACTCATGCAGATTATTTAGATCCTCCTGAAGTTCTCTACCATTGTTCTCGTTTTTTACTTTCTTCACAATCTTTGCATCATCTGCAAACATATTCATGAATGAATTTACAGACTCTGGTAGGTCATTTACATATACAAGGAACAAAAGTGGCCCTAAAACTGAACCCTGTGGGACTCCACTACTAACTCTTCTCCATTCAGACACTGAGTGTCTTACTCTAACCCTCTGTTCCCTTCCTTCTAAGTAAGTTTTTATCCATTCCAAGACATTTCCACCTATTCTAGCCATTGATTGCAGCTTCTTAATAAGTCTCCCATGTGGAACAGTGTCAAACGCTTTCTGGAAGTCTAGGAATATGCAATCTGCCCAGCCCTCTCTTTCCTGTAAGATTTGGCTTACCTCATCATAAAATTCTAATAAGTTTGTTACTGTTGATCTTCCTTCTCTGAAGCCATGTTGCCTCACTGACAAAAAGTTGAAGGATTCCAAGTGAAGAGAGATATGTTTCCTTAGTAGTTTCTCCATAAGTTTGCAAACTATGCTGGTCAAGGAAACTGGTCTATAGTTCAGAGCCGTATCCCTCCTTCCCTTTTTGAAGATAGGTATCACATTTGCTTGTTTCCAGCATCTTGGAATCTCCCCCGACTCCAATGACTCCTTAAATATGATACTTAGTGCCACTGATATTGTGTTTGCGCATTTTTTAAGCACATGAGGGGATATGTCATCAGGACCTGTAGCTTTATGAACATCTAAATCCATCAGCGCTTTGCATACCTCTGTGGCTGTAAGGTTGATGTTCTCTAATACCGGCCCTTGAGCTTCTATCACTGCAATCTGAGGGGGTGGGGTATTTTCTACTGTAAATACTGACTGAAACTCCTTGTTCAATTCTTTGCAGATCTCTTCGTCCGTCTCAGTGATGCTTCCATCCGCTCTCTTTAGCCTTAAAACCTGTTCTTTTACCTTCAGTTTTCCTCTGATAAAGCTGTGGAAAAGCTTGTGATTTTCTTTAGCCTTCCTGGTGATGTCCCTCTCATAATCTTTCTCTGCCTCTCTCCTTTTACTTAGGTAGTCATTTCTTGCTCTTTTGTAGGTTTGCCAGGCATTTATGTTTTTTCTCCTCCTATACCTTTTCCAGCATTTGTCTCTCCACTCCTTAGCTCTTTTACACCCATTATCGAACCATTTCTCTCTGGCATGAATTACACCTACTTTGGTGACAGGTATGCAGCAATCTACTATCTTCCCATATTTCTCACAAAAGATGTCATACATTTCTTGTACAGATTTGTTGTAAAATAAGGTTCTCCAGTCAATAACTGCAAAAAGCTCATTCATTTTGATGTAATCTCCTTTCTGATAGTTCCTCCTCATGTCCTCAGTGCCTCTACTCTCAGGAAGAATGTCTTCAATGATATACTCCATCAACAACACACAGTGGTCACTCTTTCCAATTGGTGGTTCATACTCAATATTTTCAATATCCAACACATTATCTGTGAACACCAGATCAAGTAGTGATGGCTCATCCCCACCCCTGGCTCTTGTTGGTTCCATTACATGTTGGTGTGGGAAATTCCCTTGTACGCAATCTAGGAATCTTGCCCCAAAGGAGTCCTCACCACTGTGTGGGTCAAGATTTATCCAATCTATCTCTTTATGATTAAAGTCTCCCATAATCAAAATCCTACATTTTTTCTCCCGCGCCATGTTAACAACTGAGTTTATGACTTCAATCGTACCTATATGACTTTCCTCATAAATTTCAAGCCTATTTTGGTTCCTTGGTGGGTTGTATACAACAGTTATTATAATGCTCTCTGACCCAGTATTTATGCGAGCAACAAGAAATTCCCTGAACTCACTTTCTATAGCCAAGTTTATTTCTTCAACTTGAATCCTTTCACTTATGAGCAGTGCTATCCCTCCACCAGTCCTCTCAGATCTTTCGACCCTTAGTATTCTGAAGCCCTTAGGAAAAACTGTGACACTGTTTATGTCCTCACTCAACTTAGTCTCTGTAATTGCTACTATATCTGCCTTACTGTTGTGAATCCTATCTTTTAATTCTACTGCCTTACCAGCTAATCCATCAGCATTTGTGTATAACAATCTTAATGAGGCCCCATCCCCTGATCTTCTGTCATTATCTTCTTTATCTCCCCTTTGTCTGGAAGTATTCCGTAACGAAAATTTTTCTTCTCTTCTTCATTTCTTTCATCATTTAACCTTCTTGCCTCTTGCAACAAGTTTTTGATCTTTCCCATCTCTTCCTGTGTTCTGTATCGTCTAATGAACACTTCTTTGCATTCTTGAAGGTCTTTTAGACTTTTTTTTCTCAACAATATTTCCCTACATGTCTCCCCTCTCTCAAAGGTTACCTTTGTTGGTCTCGGCTTTCCTTCCCTCGAATATTTCCCTAGTTGGTGTATGTTTACAATATCCTCAGGACCACATACTACTCCAAGCTTTCTTATCAGGTCTACAACGTTAGTTTTATTTTCTTCAAGTCTCCCCTGCCATGTTGGCTCCTGGGATTCACTTATGCCTGAGATTACCACTGTCTTCTCCTTATCAAGTGCCTGTCTGATGAGTGGGTTTGCCCTTTCCATCACAACGTCTTTCATTTTTTCGATTACTGTCTCTTTATAGTCAACTGTTTGTATGTTTTCCAGTGCCACCACCTTTACAGCCTCTTTTACTGCCACATTCCCCTTTAGTGCATCAGCAAAGGACGTTTTCATGGCATCATTTTCCATATTCAGCTCCTGGAACTCTTTTCTGAACTGTTCAATGTTTTCCTTAATCTGAACATTCCAAGCAGCAATCTCGTCTCTCTCAGAAGATAGCAATGAACTAACATCTAATTCCTTTAGGTTGTCATTTAGCTGTTTGTTTTTATCTTCTTGTTTAGAAATTCTAGATTCTAGTTGACTCTTTTCCCCTTCCAGCTTCTTTATTCTTTTTTCTAGTTCCTTTCTCTCCTGCCCTTGTGCTTTATTTGCTTCCTCCAAAGATCTTATTTGTTCTCTGAGTGTTTCATTCTCTTTCATTTCTCCATCCATATTCCGAATTTTATCATCAAGGTTTGTAACCATTTCCTCTAACTTCTTGATTCTCTGTTTAAGTCCTCTGATGACTACCCCTTCTCCCGACCCATGGGTGGGAGAGGTTTGGGACAGAGATGGCTTCATTTTTATGTTCTCCCTCTCACAGAATATAGAAAGAAGACGAGAAAGAGGAAAAAAAAAGAAAAAAAAAGAGAAAAACTTCTAATTTACCTTCACACAGAATTTTTATATCTCCATATAAGTGCTATTTAGTGACTCAGTTTGTCTCCTTTCTGGTAACACACATCTTAACTTAAAAACTTGACCACGGTAATTTAAGTATAAAAAGAAAAAGAAAAACAAAAGTCAGACCTGAAGGAAAAATTCGAATTTGTGTTCGAGGTGGCACCCACCTGTTTCTGTCATATATTCTTCCTAACTGATAAACTGACTTGCTAACCAAGATATGTTATCACGGGATTTAGACTTTACATTTAACTCAATATATATACAAAATAACAAAATAGCAAACGAGAAAGCTAAAAGAAAAGCAAAAAAAAAATGAAGAAAATAGGACTGCTGTACTACTTGGCAACTTAACTCAGTACTGTTGACAGGTGGGTATTTGGTAATTTTTTTTTCTTTTATTATTCAATTTTTTCGTGTATCAAACTAACTAACTAGTTAATATGAATGGGAAGGATACTGTTTTTAACAATATATAGAACCACAGGATCAGGTAAAACGGCTTAAGAGCTTTCCCCAGCTTACACAAAAAATTAGGTAATGTGGTGTGAGGCTCCACGTCTGGCAACTCTTCTAGATTTCCCTCAAGGCAGAAACTGGACGGCAGCTTCTCTCTCTTCCTCACGAAAAAGTTCTCAATTTTTTTCCTTTAATATGAACAGTCTCGTCTTACAACAAATATTTGTTTTTGTACTCACAATACTCTGCACGATTTCAGATTTCTGGAAATTATGGTAAAGTTTTCCACTAAGCACTTAGTCACTCGAAACAGTTAAAAATTTAAGATGAGCAATTCCGTGTGTCACTGAACGCGCGGTGTGTATGTATGTGTGTGTGTGTGTGTGTGTGTGTGTGTGTGTGTGTGTGTGTGTGTGTGTGTGTGTGTGTGTGTGTGTGTGTGTGTGTGTGTGATTACCTAATTGTGATTACCTAATTGTGTTTACGGGAAAGAGCCCAAAGCTCGTATCTTCCCGTCTCCTCATCGGTTCCATTTTAGACTTAGTCATACTTATCGTACCTGTCCTTAAAACTATGGATTGAGATAGCATTAACTACCTCCTCGCTTAGCCAATTCCAATTATCAACTACTCTTACACTGAAAAAGTATTTCCTTACATCCTGCAAAGAAGTTTTCTTACGAACCTTTAAACTATGACCTCTAGTTCTAGAGCCAGCCATATCGAAATATCGATCCCTATCCACTCTATCATAACCATGAAGGAATTTAAAGACTGTCACCATATCCCCCCTCACTCTTCTAGCTTCGAGTGATGGCAAGTCTAATTCCCTCAGCCTCTCATCATAACCGAGATTGCGTATTTCTGGCACCAGTTTCGTGGCATGTCTTTGAACTTTTTCAAGATTAGCTATGCGCTTTTTCAAGTGCGGATTCCAAAAGGGGGCTGCATATTCGAGTTTTGGGCTCACATAGGTTACATAAATATTTCTGAACATTTCCTTGTCCATGTGCCTGAAGGCTACCCTTACATTTGATAAGAATGCATATGCTGCCCTTACTACGCCATTTATATGTATTTCTGGAGACAAATCTGTCAGTATGTTTACTCCTAGATCTCTCTCATTTTCTGTCTCTTGAAGTTGTACTCCAGCCACCGAGTAGTCAAGCTTGGGCCTTCTTGCACTTGTACCCATTCTCATTACCTTACATTTTGAGGTATTGAATTTCATTAGCCACTTTTCTGACCACTTATGCAGATTATTTAGATCCTCCTGAAGTTCTCTACCATTGTTCTCGTTTTTTACTTTCTTCACAATCTTTGCATCATCTGCAAACATATTCATGAATGAATTTACTGACTCTGGTAGGTCATTTACATATACAAGGAACAAAAGTGGCCCTAAAACTGAACCCTGTGGAACCCCACTACTAACTCTTCTCCATTCAGACACTGAGTGTCTTACTCTAACCCTCTGTTCCCTTCCTTCTAAGTAAGTTTTTATCCATTCCAAAACATTTCCACCTATTCTAGCCATTGAGTGCAGCTTCCTAATAAGTCTCCCATGTGGAACAGTGTCAAACGCTTTCTGGAAGTCTAGGAATATGCAATCTGCCCAGCCCTCTCTTTCCTGTAAGATTTAGGTTACCTCATCATAAAATTCTAATAAGTTTGTTACTGTTGATCTACCTTCTCTGAAGCCATGTTGCTTCACTGACAAAAAGTTGAAGGATTCCAAGTGAAGAGAGATATGTTTCCTTAGTAGTTTCTCCATAACTTTGCAAACTATGCTGGTCAAGGAAACTGGTCTATAGTTCAGAGCCGTATCCCTCCTTCCCTTTTTGAAGATAGGTATCACATTTGCTTGTTTCCAGCATCTTGGAATCTCCCCCGACTCCAGTGACTACTTAAATATGATACTTAGTGCCACTGATATTGTGTTTGCGCATTTTTTAAGCACATGAGGGGATATGTCATCAGGACTTGTAGCTTTATGAACATCTAAATCCATCAGCGCTTTGCATACCTCTGTGGCTGTAAGATTGATGTTCTCTAATACCGGCCCTTGAGCTTCTATCACTGCAATCTGAGGGGGTGGGGTATTCTCTACTGTAAATACTGACTGAAACTCCTTGTTCAATTCTTTGCAGATCTCTTGTGCGTGTGTGTGTGTGTGTGTGTGATTACCTAATTGTGATTACCTAATTGTGTTTACGGGAAAGAGCCCAAAGCTCGTATCTTCCCGTCTCCTGATCGGTTCCATTTTTAGACTTAGTGATACTTATCATACCTGTCCTTAAAACTATGGATTGAGGTAGCATTAACTACCTCCTCGCTTAGCGAATTCCAATTATCAACTACTCTTACACTGAAAAAGTATTTCCTTACATCCTGCAAACAAGTTTTCTTCCGAAGCTTCAAACTATGACCTCTAGTTCTAGAGCCAGCCATATCGAAATATCGATCCTTATCCACTCTATCATAACCATGAAGGAATTTAAAGACTGTCACCATATCCCCCCTTACTCTTCTAGCTTCGAGTGATGGCAAGTCTAATTCCCTCAGCCTCTCATCATAACCGAGATTGCGTATTTCTGGCACCAGTTTCGTGGCATGTCTTTGAACTTTTTCAAGCTTAGCTATGTGCTTTTTCAAGTGCGGATTCCAAAAGGGGGCTGCATATTCGAGTTTTGGCCTCACATAGGTTACATAAATATTTCTGAACATTTCCTTGTCCATGAGCCTGAAGGCTACCCTTACATTTGATAAGAATGCATATGCTGCCCTTACTACGCCATTTATATGTATTTCTGGAGACAAATCTGCCAGTATGTTTACTCCTAGATCTCTCTCATTTTCTGTCTCTTGAAGTTGTACTCCAGCCACCGAGTAGTCAAGCTTGGGCCTTCTTGCACTTGTACCCATTCTCATTACCTTACATTTTGAGGTATTGAATTTCATTAGCCACTTTTCTGACCACTCATGCAGATTATTTAGATCCTCCTGAAGTTCTCTACCATTGTTCTCGTTTTTTACTTTCTTCACAATCTTTGCATCATCTGCAAACATATTCATGAATGAACTTACAGACTCTGGTAGGTCATTTACATATACAAGGAACAAAAGTGGCCCTAAAACTGAACCCTGTGGGACTCCACTACTAACTCTTCTCCATTCAGACACTGAGTGTCTTACTCTAACCCTCTGTTCCCTTCCTTCTAAGTAAGTTTTTATCCATTCCAAGACATTTCCACCTATTCTAGCCATTGATTGCAGCTTCTTAATAAGTCTCCCATGTGGAACAGTGTCAAACGCTTTCTGGAAGTCTAGGAATATGCAATCTGCCCAGCCCTCTCTTTCCTGTAAGATTTGGCTTACCTCATCATAAAATTCTAATAAGTTTGTTACTGTTGATCTTCCTTCTCTGAAGCCATGTTGCCTCACTGACAAAAAGTTGAAGGATTCCAAGTGAAGAGAGATATGTTTCCTTAGTAGTTTCTCCATAAGTTTGCAAACTATGCTGGTCAAGGAAACTGGTCTATAGTTCAGAGCCGTATCCCTCCTTCCCTTTTTGAAGATAGGTATCACATTTGCTTGTTTCCAGCATCTTGGAATCTCCCCCGACTCCAATGACTCCTTAAATATGATACTTAGTGCCACTGATATTGTGTTTGCGCATTTTTTAAGCACATGAGGGGATATGTCATCAGGACCTGTAGCTTTATGAACATCTAAATCCATCAGCGCTTTGCATACCTCTGTGGCTGTAAGGTTGATGTTCTCTAATACCGGCCCTTGAGCTTCTATCACTGCAATCTGAGGGGGTGGGGTATTTTCTACTGTAAATACTGACTGAAACTCCTTGTTCAATTCTTTGCAGATCTCTTCGTCCGTCTCAGTGATGCTTCCATCCGCTCTCTTTAGCCTTAAAACCTGTTCTTTTACCTTCAGTTTTCCTCTGATAAAGCTGAGGAAAAGCTTGGGATTTTCTTTAGCCTTCCTGGTGATGTCCCTCTCATAATCTTTCTCTGCCTCTCTCCTTTTACTTAGGTAGTCATTTCTTGCTCTTTTGTAGGTTTGCCAGGCATTTATGTTTTTTCTCCTCCTATACCTTTTCCAGCATTTGTCTCTCCACTCCTTAGCTCTTTTACACCCATTATCAAACCATTTCTCTCTGGCATGAATTACACCTACTTTGGTGACAGGTATGCAGCAATCTACTATCTTCCCATATTTCTCACAAAAGATGTCATACATTTCTTGTACAGATTTGTTGTAAAATAAGGTTCTCCAGTCAATAACTGCAAAAAGCTCATTCATTTTGATGTAATCTCCTTGCTGATAGTTCCTCCTCATGTCCTCAGTGCCTCTACTCTCAGGAAGAATGTCTTCAATGATATACTCCATCAACAACACACAGTGGTCACTCTTTCCAATTGGTGGTTCATACTCAATATTTTCAATATCCAACACATTATCTGTGAACACCAGATCAAGTAGTGATGGCTCATCCCCACCCCTGGCTCTTGTTGGTTCCATTACATGTTGGTGTAGGAAATTCCCTTGTACGCAATCTAGGAATCTTGCCCCAAAGGAGTCCTCACCACTGTGTGGGTCAAGATTTATCCAATCTATCTCTTTATGATTAAAGTCTCCCATAATCAAAATCCTACATTTTTTCTCCCGCGCCATGTTAACAACTGAGTTTATGACTTCAATCGTACCTATATGACTTTCCTCATAAATTTCAAGCCTATTTTGGTTCCTTGGTGGGTTGTATACAACAGTTATTATAATGCTCTCTGACCCAGTATTTATGCGAGCAACAAGAAATTCCCTGAACTCACTTTCTATAGCCAAGTTTATTTCTTCAACTTGAATCCTCTCACTTATGAGCAGTGCTATCCCTCCACCAGTCCTCTCAGATCTTTCGACCCTTAGTATTCTGAAGCCCTTAGGAAAAACTGTGACACTGTTTATGTCCCCACTCAACTTAGTCTCTGTAATTGCTACTATATCAGCCTTACTGTTGTGAATCCTATCTTTTAATTCTACTGCCTTACCAGCTAATCCATCAGCATTTGTGTATAACAATCTTAATGAGGCCCCATCCCCTGATCTTCTGTCATTATCTTCTTTATCTCCCCTTTGTCTGGAAGTATTCCGTGTGTGTGTGTGTGTGTGTGGGTGTGTGTGTGTGTGTGTGTGTGTGTGTGTGTGTGTGTGTGTGTGTGTGTGTGTGTGTGTGTGTGTGGTGGTGTGTGTGTGTGTGTTAATGTACATTTTTGTTGACTCTAAGTGTTCAATCAATTTTATGATTACAGTAATATGTTCTTTCGCCATGCCTACTACTGTAATAATTGATGCAGCTATTTCAAATGAATATCAAATGTTACCTCATATGTTTTAAAGAACAAAACCTTGCTGGTCTCCAACTCTACCCTTGGAAATAGCAACATGAAATTTATTTTAATTATGGGTGCATGCGATGCTTTACTTCCCGCTGGAGACAATGCTGAAGACCAAAGTTATGTGAAATGAAAAAATATGTTTGGTGTGAGTGGGAGGGGGAGCGAGGAGGCTAGTAAAACCCTTTCTTTGTATTTCCCTCCCACAATGAGTCAAAAATTTTGTTTTCAGTCATCCACCCCTTTATAAGGGGGAGTATGACCTTTGCTTATATATAGACATAAAACAAAGGTCACTTCCAAAGGCTCTGTGATGTGAAAGATAATGCGTTTGGATCTTAGGGTGAATGAATGTGTGCTATGTCTGGGGCACATCTAACAAAGGCCTTTCTTTACAGATAGGAAAGATAGTTTTTCAGCCAGCTTAACCAAAGCTTTTTTATATATATATAATCCAGTGCAATTAAAGTTCATAGTATGCATGGAGAGCCTTTACAATTGATATTTTAGACAATATTGCAAAAAATAATGAATTGTAGCTGATACATTTTTATATGAAAGACGATCATGTGTTGCACAGCCCGTTCCTAGTGAAGACATAGTCATAGGTTTTTCTGTGACCATACAGAATGCAGTGAGTTTATAGACACTAGTTCGTAGAGTCAAGATAGATGAGAGAGTTCTGGCATGAGATCTCCTTCCGGAACCATAGTAATTGAAGTCTCTGATTGTGCGTGACTCTGAAACTGGTGAGAGTGAAATTTTGGAGATTGGTAGCATGTTTGTGAGAAGAAAGTGGGAATCTGATGAATGGGTATGTGCTTTGACTTGGCCACACCCTTACAAGAAAGATTTGAGGCCTTTGTGTATAAACAGAACACAGTATACTTACTGGTAATTTCTATGTCCATGTAAACGTAAGAATAGAGCTCTTTCAATGTATGTCGACCTTCTTCTCTCGTTCTTTTGTAAAGAAACAAGATTATAATTTTTCGTCATTTTGAAGAAGTGTTTGATTGAAAATCTTTGATTTTAGTTTTCTATGTTCACATGGTATCCCAACTATAACAGATTGCCTGTTTTTATAGCGTTTTTTACAGTCGCTCTCCGGGCTATAATTACTTCATACACGAACGAAGAAATAGAATATCATGAATGCTTCATATATCAGATTTCTCTTCACTTTTCACTTCACTCTTTGCCACTTTTGTATACAAATTCTTTTTTCAGATATGTGACGTTAGGAGCTTAAAACACTAATAATTATATTAATTATTTTGAGATAACTATTACATTACCTAATATTAACATAAATATAAACACAGCTGGAGACGACTGTACATGCATGCTTACAGTTTATTTTTTGTTGTTGTGTGGAATGGTGTTGTTGCCATTTTATGTGTATTGTTAATCCCTATTCGAGTGGGGAGGGACACATACAGGTTAGAGCTGGGGAATTAATACAGGACGTCCTTTCTAACTACCCGCGGTGGGCTTGAACGCTGGTTTGTCACTCTCCGATTCGAACGCTCTAACCACTGCGCTGTTAAATCTGTCTTTAGAGTATGTCTTCTTCTTCTTCTTCTTCTTCTTCTTCTTCTTCTTCTTCTTCTTCTTCTTCTTCTTCTTCTTCTTCTTCTTCTTCTTCTTCTTCTTCTTCTTCTTCTTCTTCTTCAGTTTGTGACACAGAAGACTAATGCACACAGACACTAAAAGCTTTCACCAATGTTTTGTTGTCGACTAATCGATTAACCTTTACTGTAACATGACCAACTCGTGTCGAAATAAACTCTCCACTACGAGCAATGTGAAGAACACATACATGCTTGCACATATGCTTTGAGGATACTAGTATTTGCCATGGTAACTTGGTTAACAGAAGTTAACCCTTGGAAATTATCGTGACAGATTCTTTATTATTCAATGACCATGACAGATTACAATTGACTTTATTTAACGACAAGCTAATCAGAGTTTTCTCTAAGTTCTAGATTGACTCTGACAAAAAAGTTCATTGTAAAACGTCCAAAATATCCCACGTTTATTTGTTTGTTTGTTAGCTTGATTTTGAACAATATGGTAATTGTAAATTGTCCAAAATATCCCCTGTTTATTTGTTTGTTTGTGCCCTTGATTTTGAGTAACATGTGAATTGTTAAATTTGCATACTACTTACTTGATTCTGAACAATATGTTAATTATTGAATGTCCAACTTATCGCTCTATTTGTTAATTTGCTTGTGCTTGATTCTGATTGACGTTTTAACGATAAAATCTCCAAATAATTCCTTGTCCCGATTTCATAAACAGTATAAACCTAGAATACCATATTGTTAGTTAGCTAGAGACACACCAATGGATTTCATAAACGCATCTGACTCGACTCTGTGTATGGCTAGGATCCCGTGTGGGATCCTAGCCATACACAGAACCGCGTCAGATGAGTTTATGAAATCCATTTGTGTCTCTATCTAACTAACAATATGGTATTCTAGGTTTACACTGTTTAAGAAATCGGGCCTTTGTTTGTGTGTTTCCTTGATTCTGATCAGTGTTTTAATTGTATTTTCATGAACATGGATTACCTAAACGAGATCCTATTAGTTCTGCAAATTATCTTATAAGGCTTGATAGGATAAAGGCTGGTGTGCCATACTAAGAGAGTCGAGTTCAAGTCTGTCTCGTTCCGTAGCTATAAATAAAAAAAAACACACACTCAAGTCATGTTTAAGATATAGATGAGATAGTAGTTGCATTTATCGTCTCCTAAACCCTGCTAACGTATCAAAAATAACGAGCACACAAGTGCATATATCTGTCGTTAAATGGAATCAATTGCACTATGAACACAGACATATGTAGGTCTGCACCTTTGGGTGATTTTCTGACCTTGACAGCTTAGTTACCTAATTTTTCTCGCGGGACAGAGCCTTAAGGGGAGTTTACACGGTCAAACGGTTCGTCGAACGCGGTTCGACAGACAAGTGTTTTAAGTGATGTTAGAACTTGTGAACGGGGTATTTGATTGTCGAACACGTTTGTCGAACGTGTTCGACAACCACATACCCTGTTCACACGTTCGAACATCACTTCAAACACTTGTCTGTCGAACCGCGTTCGACGAACCGTTTGACCGTATAGACCCCCCTTTAGGCTCGGAACTCCACTTCTCTCGATAAGTATTTTTTTAATACTATCTTTCGTGAATAGATGAAAGCATGAAGCGTTGACAGTTTCTTCTTGTGTGTGTGTTATTAACCCTTTATCACATTATTTCCTTTAGGACTATTAATTAAAAAAAAAAATAGCGTTTACAATCATTTCGCTAAGTGCCTATTGTGTATGTATGTGTGTGTTTGCGTGCGTGCGTGCGTGCGCGCGTTCGCGTGTGTATTTACATAGGTATATGTTTGTGCTTTCACGAGCTGGACACCAATATTTAATCTAAAGAGCATACACCATAAACTAACATTGGAATATGAATATATAAGTAGCTGTTGAACAAAAAATCCCTTACATTATTTATGAAAGCAATAACCTTGTCGTAATAAACGACTCGATGGCAAAAGGGAACGGGAGGTGCTGCTGTTGTTATTAGTATTATTATTATTTTTATTATTATTATTATATTATTATTATTATTATTATTATTATTATTATTATTATTATTATTAGTAGTAGTAGTAGTAGTAGTAGTAGTAGTAGTAGTAGTAGTAGTAGTAGTAGTAGTAGTAGTAGTAGTATTGTTATTATTATTATTATTAATATTATTATTATTATTATTATTGTTATTATTATTATTATAATTATTATTATTATTATTATTATTATTATTATTACTATTATTATAATTACTATTATTATTATTATTATTATTATTATTATTATTATTATTATTATTATTATTATTATTATTATTATTATTATTATTATTATTATTATTATTATAATTATTATTATTATCATTATAATAATAAAAATAATAATTATTATTATTATTATTATTATTATTATTATTATTATTATTATTATTATTATTGTTGTTATTTTTATCATTATTATTATTACTGCAATGAAACAAGGCGATTAGAATAGTATGTCATGCTGTAAAAATAATGATCTTAAAATGAGCATTATCGATCGTGGGTGAAGCTAAGCTTTCTTAGTACTTTTGAGAATAAAGAAGATAAAGTATACATTTGTCGCTTGCAGCCAATAGGGGAAGAAAAATATTTTATTGTATTCATAAATTTGTGAATTATAGCGAATAAAGAAAACAAATTATAAAGGACCTGTACTGGAGTATATTTGCGTTTCAGTTCTGCGAAAAGCCTTTTTTTTTTTTTTTTTTTTTTTTTGAGTGAGACACCAGGACAGACAGAGAAAATTGCCCTCATCTGGCCTGGGCAAGAAGAAAACATAAAGCAAAAAGAAACACATATGGTGAGTGTTCTTACTTATCAGATCTGAGGGATAATAAGAGATGTATAACGAATATAAAAAAAAAATATATGGCGTTGATGTAGACAAGGAAAAATAACCGTAACTGAAGAAAGTCCCATCATGGAGCTGTCCTGGACAGTCCTGTTTAATTGCCTTTATTTCAATTTCGATTCAATATTTTACTTTTTTTTTCGTGGGGATCATGACATAAATCATTCAGAAGAATGCGTTCATTCCTTGGCATCGCAGTTAGCTGTGAGGCTGGCTTCTTCTTTTAGACCTTCAGTAGTGTCTTGTTAGCTCCTTGACACACTAAATATGTCTTAGGTTCGAATCCCGGCCAGGGTCAAAACATAATTCATATTTTTACGTATGTTGATGTTCTTACTTAATTATTAGTGATGTTTATATAGCATGGGCATTGGATTAAATACGAAAACGAAGCCACGAATGACGTTGTGAAAAAAAAATGTAATATGAACAAAAAATATTACGAACACTGCGTTCATTTGTGGCTTCGTTTTCGAATTTAATCCAAATCCCATGCTATATAAGCATCACTAATAATTAAAAAAGCACATTAACATATGTGAAAATATAAATTATATTTTGACCCTGACCGGGATTCGAACCCAAGATACATAATTAGTGTGTCAAGGAGCTAACAAGCACATTACAGAAGGTCTAAAAGAAGAAACCAACCTCACAGCTAGCTGCGATGCTAGGGAATGAACGCATTTTATCTAAATGCTTAATGTCATGTCCCCCCCCGCAAAAAAAAACACACAACGTAAAATATTGAAGCCAGACTGAAATAAAGGCAATTAAATAGGACAGTCCAGGACAGCTCCATGATGGGTCTTCCTTCAGTGACGGTTATTTTTCCTTGTCTACATCAACACCATATATTTTTTTATATTCATTACATATCTCAATATCCCTTCAGATCTGACAAGTAAGAACCCTCCCCATATGTGTTTCTCTTTGCTTTATGTATTCTTCTTGCCCATGCCAGATGAGGGTAGTTTTCTTCATTTGTCCTGGTGACTCACTCAAAAAGAGAAAAAAAAATCTGGCTTTTCGCAGAACTGAAACGCGAATATACTCCAATGCATGTTCTTTACAATTTATTTTCTCTATTTGCTATAGTCAATAGATTTATGAATAAAATAAAATAAATTTATTCTCCTATTGGCTTCAAACGACAATTTATGTGCTTATTTGATTATTAGTGATGTTAATATATCATAGGACTTTGACTAAATGTGAGAACCAAACAAAGATGTAATATAAACAAAAAACATTAATCAGAATGCGTTCTTCCCCTAGCATAACAGCTAACTACCAGGAAGGCTTCTTCTTTCAGACTTTCAGTGGTGTAGTTGGTAGGACCTTGCCACAATAATTATGTATCTGAGGTTTAATTCCCGGCAAGGAGCAAAATATGATTCAATTTTTAACACTTGTTAATATATTTATTTGGTTCTATATATATATATATATATATATATATATATATATATATATATATATATATATATATATATATATATATATATATATATATATATATATATATATATATATATATATATATATATATATATATATATATATATATATATATATATATATATATATATATAAACATATATATATATATATATATATATATATATATATATATATATATATATATATATATATATATATATATATATATATATATATAAACATATATATATATATATATATATATATATATATATATATATATATATATATATATATATATATATATATATGGATAGTAGGTTGGCCATGGTACCAGCCGCCCGTTGAAAGACTACGACTGAAGGTATTAGGATGCAACTAGGACTGGTCCAGACAGTTCCAGGTTGAGTCTTCCTTCAGGACGGTTCTTTCCTCATGCCTACATCTACACTGAATATCCTGGCATATTCATTACACATATCTTGCTATTCCATTACAGTTGACAAGTCACAACATTCTGCACATCTGTCTCTTTTACTTTCCTTTTCCTCACATTTTGTCATTTTTTATGGAAGGTTCACAACTAATGGCCCCCAGTACACGGCATAGTGGGGTGCGAAGAATCACCGGGGATCGTGTTGACTCCACCATTGGCTTGAGGGCAGACACGCCTTGTGGTAGTAATGGTTCTGCTCTTAACCTTGCACCTCCCTATAGATCTGCTTCTTTCACTCTTCACTATTCAAACATTCGTGGGCTGAACTCTAATCTTTCATCTGTGGAACAGCACTTGGGCACGTTCCTCCCTAACCTCCTCCTCCTATCTGAAACCCAGTTGTCTATACATGCTTCCACTGACCCTTTCCAAATCTTCCACTATAATCTGTATACTCGTTTTCGTTCCAAAGGTGGGGTCTGTGCTTACTGCAACATTAACACTCCTACTGTGAGGCTCATGGACCTTGAATCTCCTGACTTTGATGTTCTCTGGCTAAAAGTCTATCTCTCCACTACCACTATCATCCTTTGCTTCTGCTACTGTTCTCCAAACTCCACCGAGTTTGTGTCTTTCTTTGAATATCTCTCCTCGTGCCATGAGTCCTTGCTATCTTCTCACCCACATGCCGAAGTCCTCTACATTGGAGACTTCACTGTACACCAAAGTGAGTGGCTTCATTCTTCTCACACTGATGTGGGAGAAAGCGAGGCTCTTGCTTTCTCTATTACTCACGATCTGGAGCAAATTATCAAACACCATACTCGCGTTCCTGATCATCACTAACATGCTGCAAACACTCTTGACCTATTTTTTCCTTCTAACCCTTCAAACTACTCTTATTCTGTGCTTTCCCCTCTTGGTAAATCTCACCACTCCGTGATCTCTGTCTCTTCCAATTTTGCTCCCCCACCACCAATCCCTCCTACTCAACGCCGCCTTTGGCACTTCGAGCGAACCCAATATGAAAATTTGCGTAACTTTTTCTTTGACTTCCCATGGGATGACTACTGCTTTCGGACCCGCAACCCTGATCGGGTAGCTGTAAATGTTGCCGAGATCATGTCCACGGGAATGGAGGCGTACATCCCCTCTTCTACAAAAACTTTCTCTCCCCCTAAACCTTGGTTTTACCGTGCCTGCTCCATGGCTATCCAGGCTAGGAATCAGGCTCACCAATCTTACCAAGCCACTCCTTCCGATTTAACTCGCTCTGCTTTTATTATAGCTAGGAATCGCTGTATAGCTCAGATTCGAAGGTCTAAGGCTTCCTTTATAAGAAGGAAAGTTGATGACCTTAACTCCTCTCCCACTGACAAATGTTTCTGGTCTTTAGCCAAAAACCTCTCCAAAAACTTCTGTAACTCAAGCTTTCCCCCTCTCATTCGTTCTGATGGTTCTATAGCTTGCTCTCCCACTGACAAAGCCACTCTCTTTGGCTCTCATTTTTCTGACAACTCTTCTATCAACGATTCCAGCGCACCTGTTCCTCAGTCTTTTCCCCTCTCTAACCCTATGCCTTCCCTTATCCTTTCTTCACGCAAAGTTCATAAGGTTCTTCGCTCGCTAAAGACAAACAAGGCATCTGGTCCCGATGGTATCCCTGCAAGGTTCCTTAAGGAGTTTGCAGATGAACTGGCTCCTGTGCTTTGCCGTCTTTTTCGCCTCATTCTGTCAACCAGTATCTATCCTTCATCTTGGAAGCATGCTGTAGTTCAACCTGTTCCTATGAAGGGTGACCGCTCTATTCCTTCTAACTACTGACCTATTTCTCTAACCTCCTCTATTGCTAAAGTTTTCGAATCTTTGCTCAATGCTCACTTCTTGAAACGCCTTGAATCTAACTCACTTATCTCCGATCAACAGTACGGCTTCCGCAAGGCAAGATCCACTGGTGATCTCCTGTCATATCTTACTCATGTATGGTCATCTTCTCTGAGGAACTATGGGGAATCCTTTGTCGTCGCCCTTGATATCTCTAAGGCTTTTGACAGAGTCTGGCACAAGGCTCTGTTGGCCAAACTACTTGCCTATGGCTTTACCCCTTCTTTCTGTTCTCTGATTTCCAGTTTTCTTACTGACCATTCTATATCTGTAGTTGTTGATTGCGCGACATCTAGCCCTTTCTCTGTTTCCAGTGGTGTTCCACAGGGCTCTGTTCTTTCACCTACTCTCTTCCTTCTCTTCATCAATGACCACGAGGAAATTGTAACGTCCCTAAATATTCGCAAACCAAAGAGACAACCAATCTTTAAAACATTCAGATGCTTAAGAAATTATTCACAAGAATTACTTTGTAGTTTACTTATGAATGAAGTACATAAATTAAATGAAATTCTATATGCCGATAATATTAATACACAAGTAAATATTTTAACCAGTGTCTTATCATCATGTATAGATCGATGTGCACCACTCGTGACAAGAGAAATATTTCGTCTCCCCGCTCCTTGGATAACAGATGACATAAAAAGCATTATGAAAGAAAGAGACAAACTACAAAATGAAGTAAAACTACAAAGAGATAATATCCCTTTAAGAGAAAAGTTTACAGAGCATAAGAAACAAGTAAAATCATTATTAAATAACAGTAAGAAACAGTATTACAAAAATGAATTTCAAAACGCTAAAGGCAATATCTCTGATACATGGAAAATTGCTAAAACCATGCTTTCCAATAACTGTAATAAAAGTAGTAACATATCAATTATACCCGATGAGGTAGATGTAAGTGCTAAAGCAGAAGAGTTCAATAATTTTTTCGCTGAAGTGGGGAAAAAAACCTTTGAAAAAACAAAAAAATAAATAATAAATGAAATCAATAATAGTAATGGTGGTAATAATAATGATGATGGTAGTAGTAATAATAATAGAAATGTTGATAATGGTGTAAATAATAATGATGGTGGTAGTAATGGTAATGATAATAGTGATGATGGTAGTAATAATAATAATAATGTTAATCTTCAAGAACATAGTGCATTCAATAGAAGTAATGATGTCTTTAACCCTACTACAGTAGATTGTAATACAGTAATCTTAGTAATAAAAAATCTGAAAGACTCTAATGCATATGGATCAGATGGAATTTGTTTTCGTTTTATTAGAGATTCATTATTTGTAATAGCTTATTATCTGACGGTAATAATCAATACTTCCATAGTTACCAATATCTACCCAGATTTATGGAAAAATCCCCATGTAATTCCTGGTTTTAAAAATGGAAATCCTGACGACGTCTCTAACTATAGACCAATCTCTTTACTACCAATTTTATCAAAGATACTTGAAAAGATTGTTGCAAATCAGTTAAGTGAGTTTCTTGAAAAAAATAAACTTATTGCAAAAAGTCAACACGGTTTCAGGACAAAATTATCAACTGAAACTGCCTTATTGAAAATATCAGATGAAATATACAAAAATATAGATAATAAGAAAATATCATTGCTACTACTACTCGATCTTTCTAAAGCTTTTGATAGTGTACACCATACCATTCTATTAGAAAAATGCAAAAAAATGAACATTGACCCAAGCTGGTTCGAGAACTATTTAAAAAACCTCTACCAGTCAGTCAGAATAAAAGATGTAGTCTCAAGTCGCAAGAAGGTATTGTTTGGGGTCCCTCAGGGATCGATCCTAGGACCTATACTTTTTCTAATATATGTAAACGATCTAGTAAAATATTTACCTAACTGTTATGTCATTCAATATGCTGACGATACTCAAATCTTAATTGAAGGAGAAATTAATGATTTAGAAAATATTATTCGTAGAGCAGAAGAAATTTTGTATATGGCTAAACGTTACTTTCTAAAAAATGGTCTGTTACTTAATGAAACTAAAACCCAATCTATTCTTATCGGATCCAGACAATTATTATCAGAAGTTGATGACAATCTTCATATAAATTTTAACAGTAATATCATTAAGCCAATGAACTCGGTAAAGAACCTAGGTGTCTATTTTGACCGTTACATGAATTTTGAAATGCATATAGATGAAATTTATAAAAAAGTAATGGGTACTCTAATATATCTAAATAGGGTAAAAGACTCATTTGAAACATCAACTCGTATAATAATTGTCCAGTCCTTAGCTATGAGTTTAATTAATTACTGTCTCAAAGTTTTGGGATGTACAAATAAGACTCAATTACAAAGAATACAAAAGTTACAAAACTTTGCAGCACGAGTGGCTGTTGGCAATGTAAGAAAATACGAGCACATCTCTCCTGTTTTAAAAGATCTAGAATGGATAAAGATTAGAGATAAATATGTTTTTGATATATGTACCTTTGTTTTTAATATACTAAGAAACAATATTCCTGATTGCTTGTATAATTTTTCTACAGTAAGCTCAGTTACCGGGTTAACTACCCGTCAAGGGGAAGATTTATTAGTACGAAGGTCTAAAACTGATATTGGCTCAAGAGATATAAACATTCGTGGACCTCATTTATATAATCAGCTTCCCAGAGAACTAAAAAATGC
>JAXCGZ010015619.1:0-17500 GCA_037179515.1 Halocaridina rubra | reverse complement strand
ATATATATATATATATATATATATATATATATATATATATATATATATATATATATATATATATATATATATATATATATATATATATATATGTATATATATATATATATATATATATATATATATATATATATATATATATATATATACTTATTAATTTCGTGACTTAAACTGGTCACCTTCTCAAAGTACAATTGCAAGAGATACAACTAGCAAAACAGAAGAAAACTTTTATCTCTTGAAATTGTACTTTGAGAAGGTGAGAAGCTTAGGTCACGAAATTAATAAGTACTTTCTATATATATATATATATATATATATATATATATATATATATATATATATATATATATATATATATATATATATATATATATATATATATATATATATATATATATATATATATATATATATATATATATATATATATATATATATATATATATATATATATATATATATATATATATATATATATATATATATATATATAAATATATATATATATATATATATATATATATATATATATATATATATATATATATATATATATATATATATATATATATATATATATATATATATATATATATATATATATATATATATATATATATGTATGTATATATATATATATATATATATATATATATATATATATATATATATATATATATATATATATATATATATATATATATATATATATATATATATATATATATATATATATATATATATATATATATATATATATATATATATATATATATATATATATATATATATATATATATATATATATATATATATATATATATATATATATATATATATATATATATATATATATATATATATATATATATATATATATATATATATTTATATATAAATATATATATATATATATATATATATATATATATATATATATATATATATATATATATATATATATATATATATATATATATATATATATTATTCTTTACCCCGACCGGGACTCGAACCTAGGACTTATAATTACTAGGTCAAGGCGCTGACAACTACACACCATAGAAAGTTAAAAGGAATCCAACCTTATAGCTTATATCTGCTATACTTAGGGATGAACGCATTCTATCTGAATGCCACTATGTTCATATTACAGATTGCCCAACCTCACTCGTAGCTTCATTTTTTAGCATTTAATTCAATTCCCAATCTCATTCGGGTCATACAATAACCAAGCAAGCACATTACATATGTGAAAACATGAATCATTCTTGACCCCAAACGGGATTCGAACCTAGGACTTATAATTACTAAGTCAAGGTGCTACGAACTACACACCTCAGAAAGTTAAAAGGAATCCAACCTTGTAGCTTATATCTGCTATACTTAGGGATGGACGCATGCTATCTGAATGCCACTATGTTCATATTACAGATTCCCCAACCTCACTCGCGGCTTAATATTTCAGCATTTAATTAAATTCCCAATCTCATTAGGGTCATACAATAACCAAGCAAGCACATTGCATATGTGAAAATATGAATCCATTTATACCCCAACCGGGACTCGAACATAAGACTTATAATTACTAAGTCAAGGCCATACCAACTACACACCACAGAAGGTTAAAAGGAATCCATCCTTATAGCTTATATCGGCTATACTTAGGGTTGAACGCATTCTATCTAAATGCCACTATGTTCATATTACAGATTCCATAACCTCAGTCGAAGCTTCATTTTTTAGCATTTAATTCAATTTCCAATCTCATTCGTTTCATACAATCACCAAGCAAGCACATTACACATGTGAAAACATAAATTATTCTTTACCCCGACCGGGACTCGAACATAGGACTTATAATGAACTCTAAGTCAAGGAGCTACCAGCTACACACCACAGAAGTTTAAAATGAATCCATCCTTATAGCTTATATCTGCTATACTTAGGGTTGAACGCATTCTATCAGAATGCCACTATGTTCATATTACAGATTCCAGAGCCTCACTCGTGGCTTCATTTTTTAGCATTTAATTCAATTCCCAATCTAATTAGGGTCATACAATAACCAAGCAAGCACATTACATATGTGAAAACATGAATCAATCTTTGCCCCGACCGGGACTCGAACCTAGGACTTATAATAACTAAGTCAAGGCGCTACCAACTACACACCACAGAAGGTTAAAGAAATCCAGCCTTATAGCTTATATCTGCTATACTTAGGGATGAACGCATTCTATCTGAATGCCACTATGATCATATTACAGACTCCCGAGCCTCACTCGTGGCTTCATTTTTTAGCATTTAATTCATTTCCCAATCTCATTAGGGTCATACAATAACCAAGCAAGCACATTACATATGTGAAAACATGAATCAATATTTGTCCCGTCCGGGACTCGAACCTAGGACTTATAATGACTAAGTCAAGGCGCTACCCACTACACACCAAAGAAGGTTAAAGAAATCCAACCTTATAGCTTATATCTGCTATACTTAGGGATGAACGCATTCTATCTGAATGCCAATATGTTCATATTACAGATTCCCCAACCTCACTCGTGGCTCCATTTTTTAGCATTTATTTCAATTCCCAATCTCATTTGGGTCATACAATAACCAAGCAAGCACATTGCAAATGTGAAAACATGAATTATTCTTTACCCCGACCGGGACTCGATCCTAAGACTTATCATTACTAAGTCAAGGAGCTACCAACTACACACCACAGAAGGTTAAAAGGAATCCAACCTTATAGCTTATATCTGCTATACTTAGGGATGAACATATTTTATCTGAATGCCACTATGTTCATTTTACAGATTCCCCAACCTCACTCGTGGCTTCGTTTTTTAGCATTTAATTCAATTCCTAATCTCATTCGGGTCATACAATAACCAAGAAATCACATTACATATGTGAAAACATGAATCATTCTTTACCCCGACCGGGACTAGAACAAAGTATTTATAATTACTAAGTCAAGGAGCTACCATCTACACATCACAGAAGGCTAAAAGGAATCCAACCTTATAGCTAATATCTGCTATACTTAGGGATGAAAGCATCCTATCTGAATGCCCCTATGGTCCTATTACAGATTCCCCAACCTCACTCGAGGCTTCATTTTTTAGCATTTAATTCAATTCCCAATCTCATTCGGGCCACACAATAACCAAGCAAGGACATTACATATGTGAATGCATGAATCATTCTTTACCCCGACCGGAACTCGAACCTAGGACTTATACTTACTAAGTCAAGGCGCTACCAACTACACACCACAGAAGGTTAAAAGGAATCCAACCTTATAGCTTATATCTGCTATACTTAGGGATGAACGCATTCAATCTGAACGCCACTATGTTCATATTACAGATTCCCCAAACTAACTCGTGGCTTCATTTTTTGGCATCAAATTCAATTCCCAATCTCATTCGGGTCATACAATAACGAAGCAAGCATATTACATATGTGAAAACATGAATCATTCTTCACCCTGACCGGGACTCGAACCTAGGACTTATTATTACTAAGTCAAGGCCCTACCAACTGCACACCACAGAAGGTTAAAAGGAATCCAACCTTATAGCTTATATCTGCTATACCTACGGATGTACGCATTCTATATGAATGCCACTATGCTCATATTGCAGATTAACGAGCCTCACTCGTGGCTTCATTTTTTAGCATTTAATTAAATTCCCAATCTCATTCGGGTCATACAATAACCACACAAGCACATTACATATGTGAAAACATGAATCATTCTTTACCCAGACGAGGACTTGAACCTAGGACTTATAATTACTAAGTCAAGGCGCTGCCAACTACACACCACAGAAAATTAAAAGGAATCCAACCTTATAGCTTATATCTGCTATTCTTAGGGATGAACGCATTCTAAATGAAAGCAACTATGTTCATATTACAGATTCCCCAACCTAACTCGTGGCTTCATTTTTTAGCATTTAATTCAATTCCCAATCTCATTCGGGTCATACAATAACCAAGCAAGCACATTACATATGTGAAAACATGAATCATTCTTTACCAAGACAAGGACTTGAACCTAGGACTTATCATTACTAAGTCAAGGAGCTACCAAATACACACCAAAGAAGGTTAAAAGGAATCCAACCATATAGCTTATATCTGCTATACTTAGGGATGAACGCATTCTATCTGAATGCCACTATGTTCATATTACAGATTCCCCAACCTCACTCGTGGCTTCATTTTTTAGCATTTAATTCAATTCCCAATCTCATTTGGGTCATACAATAACCAAGCAAGCACATTACATATATGAAAACATGAATCATTCTTTACCTTGACCAGGACTTGAACCTAGGACTTATAATTACTAAGTCAAGGCGCTGCCAACTACACACCACATAAGGTTAAAAGGAATCCAACCTTATAGCTTATATCTGCTATACTTAGGGATGAACGCATTCAATCTGAATGCCACTATGTTCATATTACAGATTCCCCAACCTCACTCGTGGCTTCAATTTTTAGCATTTAATTCAATTCCCAATCTCATTCGGGTCATACAATAACCAAGCAAGCACATTACATATGTGAAAGCATGAATCATTCTTTACCCAGACCGGGACTCGAACCTAGGACTTATAATGACTAAGTCAAGGCGCTACCAACTACACACCACATAAGGTTAAAAGGAATCCAACCTTATAGCTTATATCAGATATACCTACGGATGAACGCATTCTATCTGAATGCCAATATGTTCATATTACAGATTCACCAACCTCACTCGTGGCTTCATTTTCTATCATTTAATTCAATTCCCAACCTCTTTCCGGTCATACAATAACCAAGCAAGCACATTACATATGTGAAAACATGAATCATTCTTTACCCCGATCGGGACTCGAACCTAGGACTCATAATTACTAAGTCAAGGAGCTACCAATTACACACCACAGAAGGTTAAATGGAATCCAACCTTATAGCTTATATCTGCTATACTTAGGGATGAACTTATTCTATCTAAATGCCACTATGTTCATATTACAGATTCCCCAACCTCACTCGAGGCTTCATTTTTTAACATTTATTTCAATTCCTAATCTCATTCGTTTCATACAATCCCCAAGCAAGCACATTACATATGTGAAAACATGAATCATTCTTTACCCCGACCGGGACTTGAACCTAGGACTTATACTTACTAAGTCAAGGCCATACCAACTACACACCACAGAAGGTCAAAAGGAATCCAACCTTATAGCTTATTTCTGCTATATTTAGGGATGAACGCATTCTATTTGAATGCCACTATGTTCATATTACAGATTCCCCAACCTCAATCGTGGCTTCATTTTTTAGCATTTAATTCAATTCCCATTCTCATTTGGGTCATACAATAACCAAGCAAGTACATTACATATATGACAACATGAATCATTCTTTACCCCAACCGGGACTCGAACCAAGGACTTATAATTACTAAGTCAAGGCGCTACCAACTACTCACCACAGAAGGTTAAAAGGAATCCAACCTTATAGCTTATATCTGCTATACTTAGGGATGAACACATATAATCTGAATGCCACTATGTTCATATTACAGATTCCCCAACCTCACTCGTGGCTTCAATTTTTAGCATTTAATTCAATTCCCAATCTCATTCGGGTCATACAATAACCAAGCAAGCACATTACATATGTGAAAGCATGAATCATTCTTTACCCAGACCGGGACTCGAACCTAGGACTTATAATGACTAAGTCAAGGCGCTACCAACTACACACCACAGAAGGTTAAAAGGAATCCAACCTTATAGCTTATATCTGCTATGCTTAGGGATGAACGCATTCTATCTGAATGCCACTATGTTCATATTACAGATTCCCCAACCTCACTCGTGGCTTCATTTTCTATCATTTAATTCAATTCCCAATCTCTTTCCGGTCATACAATAACCAAGCAAGCACATTACATATGTGAAAACATGAATCATTCTTTACCCCGATAGGGACTCGAACCTAGGACTCATAATTACTAAGTCAAGGAGCTACCAATTACACACCACAGAAGGTTAAATGGAATCCAACCTTATAGCTTATATCTGCTATACTTAGGGATGAACTTATTCTATCTAAATGCCACTATGTTCATATTACAGATTCCCCAACCTCACTCGAGGCTTCATTTTTTAACATTTATTTCAATTCCTAATCTCATTCGTTTCATACAATCACCAAGCAAGCACATTACATATGTGAAAACATGAATCATTCTTTACCCCGACCGGGACTTGAACCTAGGACTTATACTTACTAAGTCAAGGCCATACCAACTACACACCACAGAAGGTTAAAAGGAATCCAACCTTATAGCTTATATCTGCTATATTTAGGGATGAACGCATTCTATTTGAATGCCACTATGTTCATATTACAGATTCCCCAACCTCAACCGTGGCTTCATTTTTTAGCATTTAATTCAATTCCCATTCTCATTTGGGTCATACAATAAACAAGCAAGCACATTACATATATGACAACATGAATCATTCTTTACCCCAACCGGGACTCGAACCAAGGACTTATAATTACTAAGTCAAGGCGCTACCAACTACTCACCACAGAAGGTTAAAAGGAATCCAACCTTATAGCTTATATCTGCTATACTTAGGGATGAACACATATAATCTGAATGCCACTATGTTCATATTACAGATTCCCCAACCTCACTCGTGGCTTCAATTTTTAGCATTTAATTCAATTCCCAATCTCATTCGGGTCATACAATAACCAAGCAAGCACATTACATATGTGAAAGCATGAATCATTCTTTACCCAGACCGGGACTCGAACCTAGGACTTATAATGACTAAGTCAAGGCGCTACCAACTACACACCACAGAAGGTTAAAAGGAATCCAACCTTATAGCTTATATCTGCTATACTTAGGGATGAACGCATTCTATCTGAATGCCACTATGTTCATATTACAGATTCCCCAACCTCACTCGTGGCTTCATTTTCTATCATTTAATTCAATTCCCAATCTCTTTCCGGTCATACAATAACCAAAAAAGCACATTACATATGTGTAAACATGAATCATTTTTTACCCCGATCGGGACTCGAACCTAGTACTTATAATTACTAAGTCAAATAGCTACCAATTACACCCTACAGAAGGTTTAAAGGAATCCAACCTTATACCTTATATCTGCTATATTTTGGGATGAACTTATTCTATCTGAATGCCACTATGTTCATATTACAGATTCCCCAACCTCACTCGAGGCTTCATTTTTTAACATTTAATTCAATTCCTAATCTCATTCGTTTCATACAATAACCAAGCAAGCACATTACATATGTGAAAACATGAATCATTCTTTACCCCGACCGGGACTCGAACTTAGGACTTATTATGACTAAGTCAAGGTGCTACCAACTACACATCACAGAAGGTTAAAAGGAATCCAACCTTATAGCTTATATCTGCTATACTTAGGGATGAACGCATTCTATCTGAATGCCACGATGTTCATATTACAGATTCCCCAACCTCACTCGTGGTTTCATATTTTAGCATTTAATTCAATTCCCAATCTCATTCGGGTCATACAATAACCAAGCAAGCATATTACATATGTGAAAACATGAATCATTCTTTACCCCGACCGAGACTCGAACCTAGGACTTATAATTACTAAGTCAAGGCATACCAACTACACACCACAGAAGGTTAAAAGAAATCCAACCTTATAGCTTATATCTGCTATACCTACGGATGAACGCATTCTATCTGAATGCAACTATGTTCATATTACAGATTAACCAGCCTCACTCGTGACTTCATTTTTTAGCATTTAATTCAATTCAGAATCTCATTCGGGTCAAACAATAACCAATCAAGCACATTACATATGTGAAAGCCTGAATCATTCTTTACCCCGACGAGGACTTGAACCTAGGACATATTTTTAATAAGTCAAGGCGCTACCAACTACACACCACAGAAGGTTAAAAGGAATCCAACCTTATAGCTTATATCTGCTATACTTAGGGATGAACGCATTCTATCTGAATGCCAATATGTTCATATTACAGATTCCCCAACCTCACTCGTGGCTTCATTTTTTAGCATTTAATACAATTCCCAATCGCATTTGGGTCATACAATAAACAAGCAAGTACATTACATATAAGAAAACATGAATCATTCTTTACCCTGACCGGGACTCGAACCAAGGACTTATAATTACTAAGTCAAGGCGCTACCAACTACACACCACAAAAGGTTAAAAGGAATCCATCCTTATAGCCTATATCTGCTATACTTAGGGACGAACGCATTCAATCTGAATGCCACTATGTTCATATTACAGGTTCCTCAACCTCACTCGTGTCTTCATTTTTTGCATTTAATTCACTTCCCAATCTCATTCGGGTCATACAATAACCAAGCAAGCACATTACATATGTGAAAACATGAATCATTCTTTACGCCAACCAGGACTCGAACCAAGGACTTATAATTACTAAGTCAAGGTGCTACCAACTACACACCACAGAAGGTTAAAAGGAATCCAACCTTATAGCTTATATCTGCTATATTTAAGGATGAACGCATTCAATCTGAATGCAACTATGTTCAAATTACAGATTCCCCAACCTCACTCGTGGCTTAAATTTTTAGTATTTAATTCAATTCCCAATCTCATTCGGGTCATACAATAACCAAGCAAGCACATTACATATGTGAAAACATGAATCATTCTTTACCCCAACAGGGACTCGAACCTAGGACTTATACTTACTAAGTCAAGGCCATACCAACTACACACCACAGAAGGTTAAAAGGAATCCAACCTTATAGCTTATATCTGCTATATTTAGGGATGAACGCATTCTATCTGAATGCCACTATGTTCATATTACAGATTCCCCAACCTCAATCGTGGCTTCATTTTTTAGCATTTAATTCAATTCCCATTCTCATTTGGGTCATACAATAAACAAGCAAGCACATTACATATGTGAAAACATGAATCATTCTTTACCCCAACCGGGACTCGAACCAAGGACTTATAATTACTAAGTCAAGGCGCTACCAACTACACACCACAGAAGGTTAAAAGGAATCCAACCTTATAGCTTATATCTGCTATACTTAGAGATGAACGCATTCAATCTGAATGCCACTATGTTCATATTACAGATTCCCCAACCTCACTCGTGGCTTCAATTTTTAGCATTTAATTCAATTCCCAATCTCATTTGGGTCGTACAATAACCAAGCAAGCACATTACATATGTGAAAGCATGAATCATTCTTTACCCAGACCGGGACTCGAACCTAGGACTTATAATGACTAAGTCAAGGCGCTACCAACTACACACCACAGAAGGTTAAAAGGAATCCAACCTTATAGCTTATATCTGCTATACTTAGGGATGAACGCATTCTATCTGAATGCCACTATGTTCATATTACAGATTCCCCAACCTCACTCGTGGCTTCATTTTCTATCATTTAATTCAATTCCCAATCTCTTTCCGGTCATACAATAACCAAAAAAGCACATTACATATGTGAAAACATGAATCATTCTTTACCCCGATCGGGACTCGAACCTATTACTTATAATTACTAAGTCAAGGAGCTACCAATTACACCCTACAGAAGGTTAAAAGGAATCCAACCTTATACCTTATATCTGCTATACTTTGGGATGAACTTATTCTATCTGAATGCCACTATGTTCATATTACAGATTCCCCAACCTCACTCGAGGCTTCATTTTTTAACATTTAATTCAATTCCTAATCTCATTCGTTTCATACAATCACCAAGCAAGCACATTACATATGTGAAAACATGAATCATTCTTTACCCCGACCGGGACTCGAACTTAGGACTTATTATGACTAAGTCAAGGTGCTACCAACTACACATCACAGAAGGTTAAAAGGAATCCAACCTTATAGCTTATATCTGCTATACTTAGGGATGAACGCATTCTATCTGAATGCCAATATGTTCATATTACAGATTCCCCAACCTCACTCGTGGCTTCATATTTTAGCATTTAATTCAATTCCCAATCTCATTCGGGTCATACAATAACCAAACAAGCATATTACATATGTGAAAACATGAATCATTCTTTACCCCGACCGAGACTCGAACCTAGGACTTATAATTACTAAGTCAATGCATTCCAACTACACACCACAGAAGGTTAAAAGAAATCCAACCTTATAGCTTATATCTGCTATACCTACGGATGAACGCATTCTATCTGAATGCAACTATGTTCATATTACAGATTAACCAGCCTCACTCGTGACTTCCTTTTTTAGCATTTAATTCAATTCAGAATCTCATTCGGGTCAAACAATAACCAAGCAAGCACATTACATATGTGAAAGCCTGAATCATTCTTTTCCCCCGACGAGGACTTGAACCTAGGACATATTTTTAATAAGTCAAGGGGCTACCAACTACACACCACAGAAGGTTAAAAGGAATCCAACCTTATAGCTTATATCTGCTATACATAGGGATGAACGCATTCTATCTGAATGCCAATATGTTCATATTACAGATTCCCCAATTTCACTCGTGGCTTCATTTTTTAGCATTTAATACAATTCCCAATTGCATTTGGGTCATACAATAAACAAGCAAGTACATTACATATAAGAAAACATGAATCATTCTTTACCCCGACCGGGACTCGAACCAAGGACTTATAATTACTAAGTCAAGGCGCTACCAACTACACACCACAAAAGGTTAAAAGGAATCCATCCTTATAGCTTATATCTGCTATACTTAGGGATGAACGCATTAAATCTGAATGCCACTATGTTCACATTACAGATTCCTCAACCTCACTCGTGGCTTCATTTTTTGCATTTAATTCAATTCCCAATCTCATTCGGGTCATACAATAACCAAGCAAGCACATTACATATGTGAAAACATGAATCATTCTTTACCCCAACCGGGACTCGAACCAAGGACTTATAATTACTAAGTCAAGGCGCTATCAACTACACACCACAGAAGGTTAAAAGGAATCCAACCTTATAGCTTATATCTGCTATATTTAAGGATGAACGCATTCTATCTGAATGCCACTATGTTCATATTACAGATTCCCCAACCTCACTCGTGGCTTAATTTTTTAGTATTTAATTCAATTCCCAATCTCATTCGGGTCATACAATAACCAAGCAAGCACATTACATATGTGAAAACATGAATTATTCTTTACCCCGACCTTGACCCGAACCGAGGACTTATAATTACTAAATCAAGGCACTACCAACTACACACCACAGAAGGTTAAAAGGAATCCAACCTTATAGCTTATATCTGCTATACCTAGGGATGAACGCATTCTATCTGAATGCCACTATGTTCATATTACAGATTAACCAACCTCACTCGTGGCTTCATTTTTTAGCATTTTATTCAATTCTCAATCTCATTCGGGTCATACAATAACCAAGCAAGCATCATTACATATGTGAAAACATGAATCATTCTTTACCCCGACCGGGACTGGAACCTAGGACTTATAATTACAAAGTCAAGGTGCTACCAACTACACACCTCAGAAGGTTAAAAGGATTCCAACCTTATATCTTATATCTGCTATACTTAGGGATGAACGCATTCTATCTGAATGCAAATATGTTCATATTCCAGATTCCCCAACCTCACTCGTGGCTTCATATTTTAGCATTTAATTCAATTCCCAATCTCATTAGCGTCATACAATAACCAAGCAAGCACATTGCATATATGAAAATATGAATCAATCTTTTCCCCGACCGGGACTCGAACCTAGGACTTATAATTACTAAGTCAAGGTGCAACCAACTACACACCACAGAAGGTTAAAAGGAATCCAACCTTATAGCTTATATCTGCTATACTTAGGGATGAACGAATTCTATCTGAATGCCACTATGTTCATATTAAAGATTCCACAACCTCACTTGTGGTTTCATTTTTTAGCATATAATTCAATTCCCAATTTTATTCGGGTCATACAATAACCAAGCAAGCACATTACATATGTGAAAACATGAATCATTCTTTACCCTGACCGGGATTCGAACCAAGGACTTATAATGAGTAAGTCAAGGCGCTACCGGCTACACACCACAGAAGGTTAAAAGGAATCCAACCTTATAGCTTATATCTGCTATACTTAAGGATGAACGCATTCTATCTGAATGCCACTATGTTCATATTACAGATTCCCGAGCCTCACTCGTGGCTTCATTTTTTAGCATTTAATTCAATTCCCAATCGCATTTGGGTCATACAATAACCAAGCAAGCACATTACATATGTGAAAACATGAATCATTCTTTACCCTGACCGGGACTCGAACCAAGGTCTTATAATTACTAAGTCAAGGCGCTACCAACTACACACCACAGAAGGTTAAAAGGAATCCATCCCTATAGCTTATATCTGCTATACTTAGGGATGAACGCATTCAATCTGAATGCTACTATGTTCATATTACAGATTCCTCAACCTCACTCGTGGCTTCATTTTTTGCATTTAATTCAATTCCCAATCTCATTCGTTTCATACAATAACCAAGCAAGCACATTACATATGTGAAAACATGAATCATTCTTTACCCCAACCGGGACTCGAACCAAGGACTTATAATTACTAAGTCAAGGCCATACCAACTACACACCACAGAAGGTTAAAAGGAATCCAACCTTATAGCTTATATCTGCTATATTTAAGGATGAACGCATTCAATCTGAATGCCACTATGTTCATATTACAGATTCCTCAACCTCACTCGTGGCTTAATTTTTTAGTATTTAATTCAATTCCCAATCTCATTTGGGTCATACAATAACCAAGCAAGCACATTACATATGTGAAAACATGAATTATTCTTTTCCCAGACCGGGACTCGAACCTAGGACTTATAATTACTAAATCAAGGCACTACCAACTACACACCACAGAAGGTTAAAAGGAATCCAACCTTATAGCTTATATCTGCTATTCCTAGGGATGAACGCATTCTATCTGAATGCCACTATGTTCATATTACAGATTAACCAACCTCACTCGTGGCTTCACTTTTTAGCATTTTATTCAATTCTCAATCTCATTCGGGTCATACAATAACCAAGCAAGCATCATTACATATGTGAAAACATGAATCATTCTTTACCCCGATCGGGACTCGAACCTAGGACTTATAATTACAAAGTCAAGGTGCTACCAACTACACACCTCAGAAGGTTAAAAGGAATCCAACCTTATATCTTATATCTGCTATACTTAGGGATGAACGTATTCTATCTGAATGCAAATATGTTCATATTCTAGATTCCCCAACCTCACTCCTGGCTTCATATTTTAGCATTTAATTCAATTCCCAATCTCATTAGCGTCATACAATAACCATGCAAGCACATTGCATATGTGAAAATATGAATCAATCTTTTCCCCGACCGGGACTCGAACCTAGGACTTATAATTACTAAGTCAAGGCGCTACCAACTACACACCACAGAAGGTTAAAAGGAATCCAACCTTATAGCTTATATCTGCTATACTTAGGGATGAACGAATTCTATTTGAATGCCTCTATGTTCATATTAAAGATTCCTCAACCTCACTTCTGGTTTCATTTTTTAGCATTTAATTCAATTCCTCATTCGGGTCATACAATAACCAAGCATGCACATTACATATGTGAAAACATGAATCATTCTTTACCCTGACCGGGACTCGAACCAAGGACTTATAATGAGTAAGTCAAGGCGCTACCACCTACACACCACAGAAGGTTAAAAGGAATCCAACCTAACAGCTTATATCTGCTATACTTAGGGATGAACGCATTCTATCTGAATGCCAATATGTTCACATTACAGATTCCACAACCTCACTCTTGGCTTCATTTTTTAGCATTTAATTCAATTCCCAATCTCCTTTCCGTCATACAATAACCAAGCAAGCACATTACATATGTGAAAACATGAATCATTCTTTACCCAGACTGGGACTCGAACCCAGGACTTATAATTACTAAGTCAAGGCGCTACCAACTACACACCACAGAAGGTTAAAAGGAATCCAACCTTATAGCTTATATCTGCTATACTTAGGGATGAACGCATTCTATCTGAATGCCACTAGGTTCATATTACAGATTCCCCAACTTCACTCGTGGCTTCATATTTTAGCATTTAATTCAATTCCCAATCTCATTCGGGTCATACAATAACCAAGCAAGCACATTACATATGTTAAAACATGAATCATTCTTTACCCCGACCGGAACTCGAACCTAGGACTTATAATGACTAAGTCAAGGCGCTACCAACTACACATCACAAAAGGTTAAAAGGAATCCAACATTATAGCTTATATCTGTTATACTTAGGGATGAATGCATTCTATCTGAATTCCACTATGATCATATTACAGATTCCCGAGCCTCACTCGTGGCTTCATTTTTTAGCATTTAATGCAATTCCCAATCTCATTCGGGTCATACAATAACCAACAAGCACATTACATATGTGAAAACATGAATCATTCTTTACCCCGACAGGGACTCGAACCTAGGACTTATAATTACTAAGTCATGGTGCTACCAACTACACACCACAGAAGGTTAAAAGGAATCCAACCTTATGGCTTATATCTGCTATACTTAGGGATGAACGCATTCTATCTGAATGTCACTATGTTCATATTACAGATTCCCCAACCTCACTCGAGGCTTGTTTTTTTTTGCATTTAATTCAATTCCCAATCTCATTCGGGTCATACAATAACCAAGAAATCACATTACATATGTGAAAACATGAATCATTCTTTACCCCGATCGGGACTCGAACCTAGTATTTATAATTACAAAGTCTAGGCGCTACCAACTACACACCACAGAAGGTTAAAATGAATTCAACCTTATAGCTTATATCTGCTATTCCTAGCGATAAACGCATTCTATCTGAATGCCACTATGTTCATATTACAGATTCCCCATCCTCAATTGAGGCTTCATTTTTTAGTATTTTATTCAATTCTCAATCTCATTCGGGTCATACAATATCAAAGAAAGCACATTACATATGTGAAAATATGAATCATTCTTTACCCCGACCGGGACTGGAACCTAGGACTTATAATTACCAAGTCAAATCGTTACCAACTACACACCACAGAAGGTTAAAAGGAATCCAACCTTATAGCTTATATCTGCTATACTCAAGGATGAATGCATCCTATCTGAATGCCACTATGTTCATATTACAGATTCCCCAACCTCACTCGTGGCTTCATTTTTTAACATTTAATTCATTTCCAAATCTCATTCGGGTCATACAATAACCAAGCAAACACATTACATATGTGAAAAAATGAATCATTCTTTACCCCGATCGGGACTCGAACCTAGGACTTATAATTACTAAGTCAAGGCTCTACCAATTACACACCACAGAAGGTTAAAAGAAATACAACCTTATAGCTTATATTTGATATACTTAGGGATGAACACATCCTATCTGAATGCCACTATATTCATGTTACAGATTTCCCAACCTCTCTCGAGGCTTCATTTTTTAGCAGTTAATTCAATTCCCAATCTCATTCTTGTCATACAATAACCAAACAAGCACATTACATATCTGAAAACATGAATCATTCTTTACCCCGACGAGGACTCGAACCTAGGACTTATAATTACTAAGTCAAGGCGCTACCAACTACACACCACAGAAAGTTAAAAGGAATCCAACCTTATAGCTTATATCTGCTATACTTAGGGATGAACACATTCTATCTGAATGCCACAATGTTCATATTAAGGATTCCCCAACCTCACTCGTGGCTTCGTTTTATAACATTTAATTCAATTCCCACTCTCTTAGTGGCATTCAGATAGAATGCGTTCATTCCTAAGTATAGAAGATATACTCTATAAGGTTGGAGTGTAGTTGGTAGCACCTTGACTCAGTAATTATAATTCTTAGGATCAAGTACCTTTCGGGGTAGAAAATAATTTAGGTTTTCACATAATTAATGTGCTTATTTGGTTATTTCATGTCCCAAATGAGATTGGGAATTGAATTAAATGCAAAAATGAAGCCACAAGTGAGGTTGGGGAATCTGTAATATGAAAATAGTGGCATTCAGATAGAATGCATTCATTTATAAATATAGCAGATATAAGCTATAAGATTGGATTCCTTTTAACCTTCTATAGTATGTAGTTGGTAGCCCCTTGACTTAGTAATTTTAAGTCCTAGGTTCAAGTCTCGGTCGGGGTAAAAATTTATTCATGTTTTCACATATGTAATGAACTTATTTGGTTATTTCATGGCCCGAATAAGATTGGGAATTGTATTAAATGCGAAAATGAAGCCAATAGAGTGGTTGGGGAATCTGTATTATGAACATAGTGGCATATCTGCTATACTTAGGGATGAACGCATTCTATCTGAATGCCACAATGTTCATATAAGGTTGGGTTCCTTTTAACCTTTTGTGGTGTGTAGTTGGTAGCTCCTTGACTTAGTAATCATAAGTCCTAGGTTCATGTTTTCACATATGCAATGTGCTTATTTGGTTATTTCATGGCCCGAATGAGATTGGGAATTGAATTAAATGCGAAAATGCAGTCGCGAGTGAGGTTGGTTAATCTGTAATATGAACATAGTGGCGTTCGGATAGAATGCGTTCATACCTAAGTATAGCAGATATAAGCTATAATGTTGGACGCCTTTTAACCTTCTGTGGTGTGTAATTGGTAGAGCCTTGACTTAGTAATTATTAGGGTTAGGTTCAAGTCAAGGTCGGGGTAAAAAAATAATTCATGTTTTTACATATGTAATGTACTTATTTGGTTATATATATATGTATATATATATATATATATATATATATATATATATATATATATATATATATATATATATATATATATTATATATATATTATATATATATATATATATATATATATTATATATATGTATATATAATATATATATTATATATATATGTAAATATATATATATATATATATATATATAATATATATATATATATATATATATATATATATATATATATATATATATATTATATATATATATATAATATATATATATATATATATATATATATATATATATATATATATATATATATATATATATATATATATATATATATATATATATATATATATATATATATATATATATATATATATATATATATATATATATATATATATATATATATATATATATATATATATATATATATATATATATATATATATATATATATATATATATATATATATATATATATATATATATATATATATATATATATATATATATATATATATATATATATATATATATATATATATATATATATATATATATATATATATATATATATAATATAT
>JAXCGZ010015618.1:0-59851 GCA_037179515.1 Halocaridina rubra | reverse complement strand
ACTGACCACACTGCATACAAAGGCATAAGCTTTGGTTAATGGTCATTAGGTCCATTTTTCTCTTAATAATCCAGTCAGAAAGTCGTTATGGCTTAGCACTGTGATCACCGCCACCACACACCTGTTGTCAATCATATATAGAGTGAGTTAATTTGCTTATTTTTTTATATGCATATCTTTAATACTGTACTTGTTTATTTTTAGCTTACATAAGTATTTGAGCTTGGTTATATACTTGTATAATGTGTTTTACTTAGCTTTTTTCTTTGGTATAGTGTGTTTATACACGCTTGTGGAATGTATCTATGTCTAGTGACATTATTCTTTATGGAAATAGACTTTAAAATAAGCAAAATTTGCTTTACACGGTCATTTTCAGAACCTGTCCTTGGAAAAATTCGAGAGGTGACTGTATTGTGCTATTTATAGGTGTTGCATTATTATAGTGATTATTACTCAAAACATTCTATAACTATGCCATTTGGAGGAAAAGAGTTGGAAAAGGGTAACTTTAACTGTAGCACAAAATCTTGAGTTGATAAAAAAAAAATAGAATGTGGTAATATTAATTAATCTCTCTCTCTCTGGTCCCTTTAACACACAATAAAATAAGACAGGAAGTCTTACCCTGAGAACAAAAACATATTCGTTATTTACAAATATACATGAACTGACAGAGAAAACGCAAACAATATGTTCCTGAAATCCTACATCTCACAAAAATAAAAATATTGAATTTATGTTTATAGTGCACAGGTATTGTACATGATCACATTTGATGTTGTGCTTGATTAAAAGTATTATTCCTTTTCTTTTTGTACTGTTATTGTTGATATTAGCCCCTACAGACCCCATTTTGGTAACTACAGACAATCGGCAATATTGGCCCGAAGTTCCTACCCTTTTGTCCATTACATCACGGGATGAGTGTACACAGTAAAGCTGTCAAGACCCATTGGGAAAATAAACTTCAGATGGACATCGCTCAGTATTAATAGGCATAAGGGGATTGGAAACTAGCATTCCTTTCCCTTCACTTCTCTTCTCTTGTAGAAATACAATTGAGAGAAATGGCAAGGATATATAGAGTTGACACCTTGGTAGAGTATTTAAATTTTTTACTACAGTTGTAGCTTGAACAAGATGTTGAATCTCGTCTGAAACCACATTAAAATAAAGTCGTTTACAAACACTTAATCTAATGTCATGTACATAAAGCTCAAACCTTGTTTGTACTTCAGTAAATACAATCTTTTAACTGTTTGGTAAAGTAGTACAAATTTGTGCAATGGTACTGACCACATTGAATTCACTACATCCAATAATTTCACTCTTTGCAGGAGGAAAATACAAAAGAAGGAAATCTCAGTCCCCTCACTCTGCCCAATTTAATAATCGTTTATGACACGCATGCCCAACCTAAGCCACCCTCCTTATAAGAGGGATTATTGGTTTTGTATATAGCTAAGAGGAGTGGTTGAGGTATGTGTGGATTGCGGTGAATGTGTATTTACTGGCTCGGTCCCCCCTCTTACAAGGGGGAATGAGGCCACGTATATATATATGTATGTACGGTATAGAGATAAACAGCCGAGGCCAGGCTTGGTCTTGCCATACAATTTAGATATTTGAAATTATGGACCAACACATCATTTCAGGTGAAGACTAGCGACCCCAAAACACAAAAAATCCAGTAACTTGCTAGGTTTGGTAAGTTAGATTAGGCTGGTTAGGTTAGGCATTAACCTAACCTAACCTAACTCAATCTAATGTACCCTAACCTAACAATTTACAGAGTTATTTAATATTCTTGGAGTTGCTAATCTTTACCTGATCCAAAATTTCTCTTCAACTGATACTGACTTTTCAATAGAAAGAGCACAATGCTAATGCTTTGACCTCTCAAAATATCCGACATATATAAAATATTTGACAACTTTCATATTGAAGAGGGAAAGTAAAAGTTACTTTGATATGGACATTCAAAATGCTTAAGTCCCATTAAGAATCAGGAATATTTAGTTTATATTTATTATGCTTAATTCACTAAAATACAATACAACGCTGTAATAATAAAATTGCTGACTACTCCCTTTAGCTTTCTCCATCATCAATGAGCAGGGAGCAATCATTGAGTTCTCTTCATCTGATAAAATGACCTCTCTTTTTGTCATTTCTTCTAATTTATCTTGAATTTTATCCTATGCATATGGAAAGAATATTTTTTAGATACTGAAAGCAAAAATAAATTTCTTTTGCAATTATTATGAAACTGTATGTATCCAATGTGTTTATGTCCAGAAAATGAAGAGGATTTTGAGTGTAAATTGTTTTTTATTTTTAATTTTCAAGTATAAAAAGTTTTACTCATAAATTAGCCCTTTTGATTGATTTTTTATTTAATAATTACATCAAAAAGTGAAGTCACTTGTCTTTGTAACATTTTGAGTCAAAAGTTATGACACTAGTTTTTGTAAGAAAATTCCAGGTTGGCTACCAAAATTGCAATTGATGGAGGCCGTGGGACAATTATTTTGCAAAACCTGTACGAAATATCAAAATCTGTATAATAGGTACTCTAATGAAAGGTAAAAAAATACAGATGCTCCCCTACCTACAAACAATTGAGTTATGAACATTCGCAGATACATACAGATTGCCCAAAGTAAAAAATATAAAAAAAGATAATAAATAGTGCAAAACTGTGTTGCAGCAAATTCAAACTTTCTGCGAAGTAACAAATGCGCCTAGTACGACATTTGGCTGCTAACAAGGCTCGGGCAGCATTGCACCTGTAAGTCACCATGTTATCCCAGTCTGTTCTCAGATCGCATCCCGCAGACTTTAAAACTCTTCGTTGAGTATCAGGATTTTTGTCGTGATATATCTTTCTCTTCGTGTAGTAATCATGAGTGGTGAAAAAAGACTATTGAAAGTCAGTGGTGCTTAAAAAAAAAAAAAAAAGGCACGCCATTTCAATGGAAACTAAATTGGCACTATTAAAGAGACTTCATAATGGTGAAAAATATGGTGAATGTAGCCAAAACTTATAATATGAATTGTTCCACAGTGGGCACGATTTACATAGATAGAGAATGTATTATGAAACATCTGAATGGTGCAGTGCCTATGCAGTCTACTGTTATTAATAAGAGGAGGGGAAGGCTTATTAAAAAAATGGAAAAAAATTTTTACAATTTGGATGGAACACCAGTGGCAAAGTCAGGTAAGATTGTCTCTTATTCCATTGCATTCTGCTCCTTATGATGCCTTCTCCTCCTCCTCCTCCACCGCTCTCGAACAAAGGGAATGTAGAAACCACTAAACTTTACCTCACTGCATATGTCACCTCAAATCTCCACTACCAGTTTATTGTAAAAGGCTAGTAATGTAAAGTAGTATCCTATATGTACTATTACTCTGTCTCGTTATTACTGTACATATTACAATTTATTAATATGATTTATGTTTTACAGTTTATTAACAAAAAAGATATTTAGGCTATTACAGTACAACAACCGATCACGTTGCCTAATAGTCATTACTATGCCTCCTCTTCTTCTTCCCCCTCCTCCGCTCTCGAGCAAGTGGAAATGCAGAAACCACTGAACTTTAACGTGTCGCATACATCACCTCAAACCTTTGCTTCCAGTTTCAGAGGTTGGTACTGTACAGTAGTTTACTGTATGTACTATTACAATGTCTTATTATTATCATACGTGCAGTATTACAATTTATTATGATAATTCACGTTTCACGATGTATTAACTAAATATGTCTGTTTTATTATTAATAACCTTAAATAAATAAAATGGTGTTTTTACCATAAGAAAACAAATTTATAATACTGTACATAACTCAAAATATCTTAGCAACTGTCAAAGATGTAATATAGGTAGGGGGTCTCCGTTCTACGACGTTCCCAGTTACAACATTCCATCATTACGACAAAGGCCAATAAATAATTAGTAAATTATTAATAAATGAAATTTTTTACCTACCTGGCATGTGCAATTAATTCAAGCTACGTGAGCTGAACAGCTTGTGAACACGGTGAACGAATACAAAGCTAGCAGCACGGATGTATTCGTATATATAAAGTCTTTATTTATCTGTTTGTGTATTTGGTTATAATGAGGGATTTTACTGAATGTATTTACAAAATTACCAAACACAGCCATAAATACGATTTTATGAGATGTATACAGTATTGTTGAGCGTCGTGAAATAATACGTCCTCACGTGGCATTAGAAGAGGAAGATGAATCACCACTCAGTGTACTCTCGCCTACCATATTCTTATTGTCCTCATCTGTTCTCTCGTTGGATTCGCTCATTATTGACATTACTATGTCTCCCAAGCGTAGTGGTGATATTTCTGATTGCAGTGCTGTGACAAAAAGAAAAACTCCCCCATGGAAATGAAAGTTGAAATAGTAAAACACTCGGAAAAGGGAGAAAGTTCTATGAACATTGGCTACGCACTGGGGTTAGATCATTTGACTGTGGCAGCAATCATTAAGGATAAAGATCTCATCCTCAACCAATTCTTCTTGAAGGCAGAGCCCCCAGCAACACATCCCATACCCTCTACCCCAGGTGGATCTATAGACTCACCTGCCCCAGTATCTCCAGCATGTGCTGCAGGTTCTTTTTCTCCAGACTCATCTGCCCCAGTCTCTTCAGTACCTGCCTCTCCAGCTTCCTCCTACTTATGAGCTTGTCTAACTCTCCTTCCCTTGCACGTCCCTTCCAGTGTGCAAGCTGACCACACAAGAAAATTTAAGGAAAAGTGTATAGTGTACTTTTATTTTTATGTCCTAGATTACACAAGTAAAGGTAAGCAATACTGTATTGAGTATTGTTTTAAAAAATTTAATTTATTTCATTACAGAAAAACGTAACTCAGCAACACCTTACCATCTCTCATCCAGCAATACCGAACCTGCTTTGCAACTTTCAAGTGGAACAACCCATGTCTTAATGTATTTATTGCTATCCTTTATAACATTATTATTATTGCACTAAATTCATAAATACACCTAGTTCTTAGAATAACACGAAGATAGGTTCTCAGAAGAGCCGCGTATTGTAATTTTCGCGTAATGTAACAAGTCATATTTCATAAGAAACAATGATAATGGGCATAGATACATTCCACAACCGTACAGAGACACACTATACCAAAGTTAGAAGATAAGTAAAGCATATTTCATAAGTACATAACAAAGCAGAAAGACCTGTAATTATTTATATTAACATGCAAATAGTGTACAGTATAAAAGATATACATATTTACTGTACAGTAAACAAATTAATGCACTCTATTATGTGGTGGGCAACAGGCATACACTGGGACATGCATGGTGGCGGTGAGCACGAGAATGCAAACGATTTGCCGCCTCCATATCAGCTGATTCACCCTTGCACGCTATTTCCCTGACGATATTATATCGCAAATTTGCTTGCTGTTTGTTCTCAATATTTTTTTCAATTCTCTTCATAATATTCGATCGCATCAAGCGGTAGCAGAGGAGGAGGATGCGGGAGAACGAACTTCTATCTGCAAAAGTTTTGCCGCTTCCGTATCAGCTGATGCACCCTCGCACGCTATTTCCCTGACAACATTATACTGAAAGTTTGTTTGCTGTAGAGGGTGGATTTAGAGACAGCTTTGGACCCTTTACAAATTTATTAATATAAACCACAACATAATTCAAAAACCCCTATTTGGGGATTATCTTATTTTCAAGATAATAGTATTATTAATATTCCTTGGTTCTAAACATTATTCTATCTTCTTTACATATCGACCATGATGCACGAAATCTTACTGAAGAATAAAATGGCAAGCTTACTCATCATAAAGTAAACAAAAACAGCTGAGACAAAATGAAAACTATACAATTCGTTACAAAGAAAACGTATATCGAACATGGGAAACATAAATAAAATATGTATGTTCTCTACACACCCTTGCACGCTTTTTCCTTGACGATATTATATCGAAAGTTTGTTTACAGTTTGTTCTTAATGCTTTTTTTTAAATTTTCTTCATAACATTCGATCGCATTAAGCAGTAGAAGAGGAAGAGGATGCGGGAGAACGAACCTCTATCTGCAAACGTTTTGCCGCCTCAGTATCAGCTGATACACCCTCGCATGCTATTTCCCTGACGATATTATATCGAAAGTTTGTTTGCTGTTTGTTCTTAATGCTTTTTTTCCATTATCTTCATAATATCCGATCGCATTAAGGGGTAGAGGAGGAGGAAGATGGCAGAAAACTGCCTCCAAGGCGGTCGATTATTTACTAAAATGATACATTTTTTTCAAATTTTTTTGCATGGGCGTTGATTGGGAATTTCATATTTGTTTACTATTATTTTTTAGGGGCGTTATTCCAATTTCGCGGATTATAAACACATGTAAAAAGCGAACTAGGTGTACTCTATTTCTTAATCCTAGTTGTATGTAGTAGTTGTTTACCCTAAATACTGTACAGTACTGCATATTTATTTAGTGCACAGTACTGCATATTTATTTAGTGTACAGTACTCCTTTTTGGCCAAACACAACTTATGAATATATCTCCTTATGAATAGAATTCTGGAACCTAACTCATTCGAAAGTTGTGGAGTGTCTGTATATAACTGGGGTGTATAAAGACCCTTTCTTCCTACTTGACTGCAGTACAGCATTACCTTTCTTGTTATTCTTTCTTGAGTGTGACACAGGGACAGGCAAAGAATATTACCTAAATCTGGCCATGCCACCAAAGAAACACAAAGAAGAAAAAGTAGCAGCTTATGGACAAGGCAGATATAAGAAAATGATAAACAATAAAAAAAGACACACTGAATAAACAGTCAAAATAATGAAGACCTAGAAATATAGTGGCTTTAAGCCATGAGATGCCGATAGAACTTTAAATACAGAGATGTTGACTTAGGAGCAGACCCTTTACAGTATGAAGGATCTCGAGTATGAACCTCAAAGGAGGTTATTTAGTCATATTATATATCAAAGATAAAAAATCAAGTCCTACCTGAAGCAGATAAATGCGTCACCTTTTCCACCTGAAGGACAATGCTGCAACGACTGGATTCCTTTGTCATGTTTGTCTGCATCACCATCTTGGCGACCATCATCCAATCAACTGTCTCTTTCATACCAATTAGTTTCAAGTAGTATGACTGTGTGAGAGAGCCTTGTCTTTTAAAGAAAGATTTACTGTCATTATCATAGGCATCCCAAGAATCTGAAAGAAACAAACTCTTATTTACTTTATCTTTTTCAATTGAGCAGAAGAACCTTAATCACTTGCTCTGTATATGACCCAAGCGGACAGGTGGGAGAGAGTTGTGGCAACCCTTTACTCCCAGGGAGCTAAGAGGAGTGAATCAGGTGTGTCTTGATTTGTGGTAAATATGGGGCATTGTAATATAGATATAGAAAATGATATTCCACATAGCACTGTTCTCAGCAAGCTGGCCACAACTATGAAATAAGAAATGAAATAGCAAGACTTCTACTTATCTTGGTCTTCCTTGGTTCCTCAGCGAGTCGTCTTGTATAAAGAAAAATATTCTGAAAGAAAGGGACTCCTACCACTTTGCTCCCCTACCCCATATAGTTGGCTCTTATGACATTCACAGAATATCAGTGTGGTTTTCAAATTCTGCAGCACCTTAGAATGAACTACTTCAAGAGACTGTTATATTTTATCTATAACATTTATGCATCACTATTAGTCCCAATTTGGAAGGATTGAAGCTGAGCAATTAAGACTGGATGCCCTTCCTATCTCCCCACTGTGGGCTAAAATACATGTCCGTGACCTCCGAGTAAAGCTCTAACAGTTGCACTAGAGTGGTCCATCCCCTTATATGAATATTATATACTCAAAAGAGTTTTACATACTGTACCCTGTTTTTACAAAGGGCTAGTGCAAAAGACTATTGTAAAATTTTCAACTATTTATTGCAGCTTTAAAAAAAACAAATACAAGTGTATTAGGGAGTCCTCGTATAACGTCCTTTCGAGAGTACAACAATGGCTGCTTTAAAAAAAAAAAAACTTGATCATCCATTTATTTTTCATTTTTATATATTCATAAATTTGCTTTTGGTCTAGCTTCCCTTACCCTTCCTTCCTGGTAGTCCTCTAGGGGTTAAAAGTTGGACCAGTTGAAGTAGCCAAGTTCATTTCCCAGATGATGATAAAGAGATGAGTACATATTTAAATGAATATTTCTTATCTGTATTTACCAATGAAAACTTGGAATATATTCCAGAGGTAGAATACATATACACAGACCGTCCTGATAATATACTTAGTACAATAAATATTAAGAGGGAGGATGTAATAAAAGAAATAGATAAATAAAAGGTTCAAAAATCTCTGGGACCTGATGAAATTTATGCTAGAGTATTAAAGAAGTGCAAGGCAGAGCTTAGTTGTCCACTAACTGCACTATTCTATAATTTAATAAAATTAGGATTGGTACCCAAGGAGTGGAAATTGGCAGATGTGGTACCAATATTTAAAAAAGGAGAATGGGTTAAAAAGAAAAACTATAGACCCGTAGTTTTCTTTTTAAATTCAATATAATTTTTCAGTATAACCAACTGTATATAAAAAAAATAATAGATAAAGCCATTAACTTGATTAAAAATGAGATAATTGTGTTATATTTTTTATGTTTATATGCGTGTTTTATATCGTGTAGTTTTGATTTCTATAGATTATGTATTAATTGTTTTTTTGCTTCTCCAGACTTACCTGCCTGCCCCTGTCTCGTCAGCAGCTGACACAGCAAGCTTTCTCCTGATAAACAAGTCTCTCCCTCCATATGTAAGCACACCACATGAGTACAGTATACTGTACAGGTACTATTTACAGTTTTGTAATATACAGTAACACAGTACAGGGTATTGTAAAGTGACATAGTACAGACATTTTTCATGTATATGTGTTGTTTTATTATACTATACAGTACATGTATATTGTACAGTACCTGTATATTATATAAATTTTAAAGTTTAGGAATAGTATTATGATTAGTTTTAGTATTTTTAAGAACCAGTAAGAACATATGTCCCCCTTAAAAAAAAAAACTCCAAAACGGAACCCTGACGTTATATGAGTACTCCCTGTATAAAAGTATTGTGGGAAGAAGACAGGAATAAGTTGCAGATAGATTTTCAATTGCTTAAAAAATGGAACCATATAACTGGTCAAATGAAAAAATACCAAAGGCCATCATTGGTCACTAACCTTAAATAAAGTATGGAACACTTCACCTGAGGGAGGAGGGTAAGAGTACTCCCTCTGTATTCCAATGCAAGTCGTAAAAGTCGACTAAATGGGGTTGAGAGAGAGGACTGGGAATCCTCTCCTCTGTATTTGCTTCCCGAAAAAAGTCAAGGTATTTTGCTCTGATTCAGCCACCCCCCTTATAAGGGGTGATATGGTCTTGTATATAGATAGATGGATGGAACATCTTAGGATAACTGACATGATATATAACTTGCATACAATGATCATAGCATCATTTGAAATATGCTTAACTTATAGCTGCACAAAATAATCTGATCCATAACTTAATTTTGCATGGCAAATACCGAAGGCTAAAATAGGGACTGCTGTAGTGTAACCTGTAGAATGTTCATCTCAGGAGAAGACAGACCTGCATTTGAACCCACAGTGGGGTGATAGGAAAGGAATCCAGCCATAATTCCCCAGCTTCAATACGTCCGTGCCCATCCCCAAATAGGGACTAATAGTGACATAAAATGCTAAGAAAAAAAATTCAAATGACTCAGTTAGAGAAATTAGTATTGGCAAACAGGAGTTGATTCTTAATGGTGAGGATGTTACTTATTGAAGAAGTTAATCTTGTGCTAACTACTGAAAAGTGGAGGTGACACATGAATATCTGAGCTAATCAATAACATCTGTCATGAGATACAGTGATCTCTCGCTATATCGCGATTCACCTTTCACGAATTCATTGCATTGCGTTTTTTTGGGGCAAGCTTTTTTTTTTCTGGGTATATGCGAGAATATTAAAATATTAAAATTTTCAGTATTTTCATTATTTTATTGCATTTTTTTTTTAATTATTTTATTGATAAAAAAAGTATTTCCCAGCCTAAGAATAATAAAACAATAAAAAATAGTAAAAAACAAATTTAAACAAGCAACTCTGCACCACAGCATATATGATACCGGTATCGGTGTTTTCGGAAAACGCAAAAGGTCACACATATGTGAGATAGTACATAAAATTTCCAGCATTTTCATTATTTTATTGATAAAATAATTTATTTCTTAGCCTAAGAATAATAAAACAGCAAAAAGTAGTAAACAACATAAATTTAAACATGTAACTCACAGTATTGCACCATGTAAAATACGATGCCAGTATCGGCGTTTCGGAAAACGAAAAGGGTAGCACCTACGTGAGATAGTAAATATTAAAATTTCCAGTATTTTCATTATGTTATTAACAAACAAGTATTTCCTAGCCTAAGAATAATAAAACAGTAAAAAATAGTAAAAAACAAATTTAAACATGTAACTCAAAGTATTGCACCATGTAAAATACGATACGGGTATCGGCGTGAGATAGTAAATATTAAAATTTCCAGTATTTTCATTATTTTATTGATAAAAAAAGTATTTCCTAGCCTAAGAATAATAAAACAGTAAAAAATAGTAAAAAACATAAATTTAAAGATGAAACTCACAGTATTGCACCATGTAAATGGGTCACACCTATGTGAGATAGTACATGGGATGCTATTGGCTGATGGGTGGGAGATGACGAATTGCAGAATTGTTTTTCTGTATGTTCTGTACCATGGGGTCTGATTGGCTTTTTGATTGAAGCTTGGTTCTCCCAGCATCTTCCATTGTCTAGCCTCACCCATTCAGTCTACTCATGAGTGCGCTGCTCGCATTGTGCTTCTTAATACGTTGTGCTTGTGATTTTGTGAAACTTATGTATTTCAGCCCCTGCAATGCCTCCCAAGCGTCCTTCATCTGTTAAGGCTTCTGGTAGTAAGCGTAAGCGGCAAAGGAAGATGTTGACCATAACAGAAAAGGTAAAACTGTTAGATATGCTGAAGGAAGGAAGAAGGTTCTCGGATGTCGGCTGCCAATGGCTGTGGAGTATGTATACGTCATCATCAACTCATTCACGGTAAGCTTACCTATCACGTTCATATAAATTTACGCTTGCACGCTGTTATTAATAAAGTAGATGGTGGTTTGTTAACAGTGCAGGGAGGGTTTATACAGTAAAGGTAAAAATAAATGTAAAATACCTATATATATATGGTGCTCCTACTTCGCATATTTTCACCTATCACGGCGGGTCACAGAACAGAACCCCCGCGATAAACGAGGAAGCACTGTATACACATATACCAAAGAGCCATAATCCCACTAATAAGGGGTGGCTCCGTCAAACCTTGACTCAATAAGGGTGGAAAATACAGGAGAAGAGATTTCCAATCCCCTCATTCCACCCCATTCATTTGACCTTTATAACATGGTTGGTGGGGATATTCTTGCCCTCTTCTCTAAGGTATTAATAAGAAATGGACACAAAACAAATGAATAATCAGTATACTAACCAAAGCAATGATTAACCAGACTATAAAACAAAATCCTTGAACAATTTAAAGTTATATTTGAGTATTTGCATTAACGACGAGAATCAGAAAATATGACACCTACTGTCTATGCTCGAATATAGCTAAAATAAAATACGTAAGAAAACCACATAGGACCACTTCCTTAAGTAGATATGTGCATAAAAGCTATAAGTGATGAATGTGTGAATATCAGATATTTATTTTCTATTAAGTAGAGAAAAGTGATCCCCACCACAATAAATAACCCAGTATATTGTTAGGTTAGGTTAGTATAGATAAGTTAGGCATAAACCAAATCAAACCTATCCTAATGTAATTTAACCTAACAGTTTGTGGGCTTATTTAATGCATTGGAGGTCTTTACCTGAACCTTTTTTTACTTTTTTCCAAAAGGTTAAGGTCATTTTAAATGTTATAAAACCAAGCTCTAGTACTAATACTATTAAAATTTGTCACAGTAGTATATTTATTCCAAAAACTAAATTCTCTCAAAGAATTCAAATAACTTGGGTGGTACATCATAAAGAAATGCTTAGGGAAGCAGTAAATTAGATAGCTTCAAAACAGAGCATATCAATCACTATTTCTGCCTTGTCCTTATATATATATGTAACAATGAGTGACATTGGGCCATGCGAAGAAAGTTGCCTTTGTTATATATACAGTATATATATATATATATATATATATATATATATATATATATATATATATATATATATATATATATATATATATATATATATATATATACAGTGATCCCTCGTTTACTGCGGGGGTTCGATTCCGGGACCGACCGTGATAGGTGAATTTCCACGAAGTAGGATCACCCTATATGTACATAGGTATTTTACATTTATTTTTACGTTTACTGTATAAACTCTCCCTGTACTGTTAACAAACCACCCTTTACTTTATTAAAAACAGTGTGCAAGCATAAATCTAAATTTGTTTGTATATGAAAGTGATAGGTAAACTTACTGTGAATGAACCATATTATCATCATGTTCTTGTGAGAGTTCTTGGAGTGCTATCACGTGTTCATACAGGGCTGCCAGACGTTCGAGTGTAAGGCCAGGTTCTTCGATTTCCTCGTGGCTCAGTTACGAAGTGAATTGAATATACAGTATATAGGAAAACTCTTGATTATTATGAAAAATATGGAAGTGGAGAGGCCAAGTATCCTATCAGTGATGTTTTGAAATACAATAGTACTTTGTACTTTGCACAAACTGGTCTCAATTCAGGTCAGTCTTCAGAAACCAATTGTGTTCCTTCTCCTTCTAAGATGGAGGTGGATGGCATTGAAAACTGTTAAAATGACACTAATGCTCCCCCAGTAGAGGAAATCTCTTAAATCACACATTAAAGAAGATATGCAGAAGCCGCTTGAATTAAAGAGGAGTCTGTAGAGGCAAAGGAAACGATACTGATGCTCCCCCAGTAGAGGAAATCTCTTGTAAATCACACGTTAAAGAAGATCTACAGAAGCCGCTTGAAATCAAAGAGGAGTCTGTTAAGGCAAAGGAAATGACACTGAGGCTCCCCCAGTAGAGGAAATCTCTTATAAATCACACGTTAAAGAAGATCTGCAAGAGCCGCTTGAAATTAGAGAGGGGCCTTTTGAGGCATAGGAAACTGTTATCGAAAGAACCCAACCCCTGAAGCATAACATATTAATAAGCATAACGCGAACTGCGCACATGTCAGTTAGACTGAACGAGTGAGGCGAGACAATGGAAGATGGTGGGAGAACCAAACTTCAATCAAAATGCCAATAAGACCCTGTGATACAGAACATACAGAAAAACAATTCTGTGATTCGTCGTCTCCCACCCTTTCAGCCAATAGCATTCCATGAACTACTCATGTAGGTGCGAGACTTTGCGTTTTCCAAGACGCCAATACAGTGTATGCTATCGTACAGTATTTCACATGGTGCAATACAGTGAGTGTATATGTTTAAATTTGTTTTTTACTATTTTTTACTGTTTATTACTCTTAAGCTAGTTAATACTTATTAAATCAATAAAATAATTAAAATTTCAATATGTACTAGCTCAGGTAGGTGCGACCCTTTTTAGTTTTCCGAAATGCTGATACTGGTATCTTATTTTACATGGTGTAATACTGTGATTATATATGTTTTTTACTGTTTTATTATTCTTAGGCTAAGAAATACATATTTTATATCAATAAAATAATGAGGTTACTGGAAATTTTAATATATGCTAGCTCACGTAGGTGTGACCCTTTGGCTTTTCCGAAACGCTGATACCGATATCGTACTTTCTATGGTGCAGAGTTACATGTTAAAATTTCTGTTTTTTTATTATTTCTTACTGTTTTATTATTCTTAGGCTTGGAAATACATTTTTGTATCAATAAAATAATGAATATTTTTGTTTTCAATAAAATAATGAAAATACTGGAAATTTTTATTTCTTAAAATTTTAATATTTTCGCATATACCCAGAAATAAAAAACTCTCCAAAAGAAAACCGCGATACAGTGAATCCGCGATAAGTGAACCGCGATATAGCAAGGGATTACTGTATATATATATATATATATATATATATATATATATATATATATATATATATATATATATATATATATATATATATATATATATATATATATATATATATATATATATATATATATATATATATATATATATATATATATATATATATATATATATATATATATACATTGGGGAATCTGTAATATGAACAGAGTGGCATTCAGATAGAATGTGTTCAATCCTAAGTATAGCAGATATAAGCTATAAGGTTGGATTCCTTTTAACCTTCTGTGGTATGTAGTTGGTAGCGCCTTGACATAGTAATTATAAGTCCTAGGTTCGAAACCCGGTCGGGGTAAAAAATGATTCATGTTTTCACATATGTAATGTGCTTATCTGGTTATTGTATGACCCGAATGAAATTGGGAATTGAATTAAATGCAAATATGAAGCCACGAGTGAGGTTGGGGAATCTGTAATATGAACATAGTGGCATTCAGATAGAATGCGTTTATTCCTAAGTATAGCAGATATAAGCTATAAGGTTGGATTCCTTTTAACCTTCTGTGATGTGTAGTTGGTAGCGCCTTGATATATTAATTATAAGACCTAGGTTCGAGTCCCGGTCGGGGTAAAAAATGATTCATGTTTTCACATATGTAATGTGCTTATTTGGTTATTGTATGACCCGAATGAGATTGGGAATTGAATTAAATGCGAAAGTGAAGCCACGAGTGAGGTTGGGGAATCTGGACTATGAACATAGTGGCATTCAGATAGAATACGTTCATTCCTAAGTATAGCAGATATAAGTTATAAGGTTGGATTCCTTTTAACCTTCTGTGGTGTGTAGTTGGAAGCACCTTGACTTTGTAATTATAAGTCTTAGGTTCGAGTCCCGGTCGGGGTAAAAAATGATTCATGTTTTCACATATGTAATGTGCTTATTTGGTTATTGTATGACCCGAATGAGATTGGGAATTGAATTAAATGCGAAAATGAAGCCACGAGTGAGGTTGGGAAATCTGTAATATGAACATAGTGGCATTCAGATAGAATGCGTTCATTCCTAAGTATAGCAGATATAAGATATAAGGTTGGATTCCTTTTAACCTTCTGTGGTGTGTAGTTGGTAGCGCCTTGACTTAGTAATTATAAGTCCTATGTTCGAGTCCCAGTAGGGGTAAAAAATGATTCAAGTTTTCACATATGTAATGTGCTTATTTGGTTATTGTATGATCCGAATGAGATTGGGCATTGAATTAAATGCGAAAATGAAGACACGAGTGACGTTGGGGAATCTGGAATATGAACATAGTGGCATTCAGATAGAATGCGTTCATTCCTAAGTATAGCAGATATAAGCTATAAGGTTGGATTCCTTTTAACCTTCTGTGGTGTGTAGTTGGTAGCGCCTTGACTTAGTAATTATAAGTCCTAGATTCGAGTCCCGGTCGGGGTAAAAAATGATTTATGTTCTCACATATGTAAAGTGCTTATTTGTTTATATATATATATATATATATATATATATATATATATATATATATATATATATATATATATATATATATATATATATATATATATATATATATATATATATATATATATATATATATATATATATATATATATATATATATATATATATATATATATATATATATATATATATATATATATATATATATATATATATATATATATATATATATATATATATATATATATATATATATATATATATATATATATATATATATATATATATATATATACAGTGTTCCCCCCCTGTATCGCTTTTCTTGGTTCGCGTTTTCACTGTACCACGGGTTTTCTTTTTGGCAAATTATTATTTTATTTTTTGGGTATATGCAAAAATATTAAAATATTAAAAAAATTAAAATTCTCAGTATTTTCATTTTTTTATTGAAAAAAACATATTTCATTATCTAATTGATAAAAAAAAATGTATTTCCCAGCCTACGAATAAGAAAACAGTAAAAAATAGTAAAAACCATAAATTTAGATAGATAGATAGATACGTTTATTGACCACCTATTTTCAAAAGTATATTCTTTACAAAAGGAATATTTGGTCCAAATTACAATAAATAAATACAATAGATTTTGTACAATCATCAAATGAGTAAATGAATTTTAAATTAATATTCAATGTACTAATAACTGAATGATATACGCACGCACAGTATAACTCACAGTATTGCATCATACGAAATAGTGTTCGATAGCGTACAATGTATTGGGGTCGCAGCTACGTGAGCTAGCATACATATTTATATTTCCAGTAGTTTCATGATTTTATTGATAAAAAAACTTATTTCTTAGCCTAAGAATAATAAAACAGTAAATAATAGTAGAAAACATAAATACTAACAGTATAGCAACATGTAAAATACGATACCGCTATCAGCGTTTCGGACAAAGACTCGTTCAGTCTAACTCACATGTGCGCCATTCACGTTGTGCTTATTAAACGTTTTGCTTGTGTTTGATAGCGTACAATGTATTGGGGTCACAGCTACGTCAGCTAGCATATATATTTATATTTCCAGTAGTTTCATGATTTTATTGATAAAAAAAACGTATTTCTTAGCCTAAGAATAATATAAGAGTAATAAATAGTAAAAAACATAAATACTAACAGTATTGCAACATGTAAAATACGATACCGCTATCAGCGTTTCGGACAAAGGCTTCCACCATCTTCCATTGTCTCGCCTCACTCGTTTGCGCCGTTCACGTTGTGCTTATTATTATTAATATGTTTTGCTTGTGATTTTTTTACTCGCATATTTTAACCTTTGCAATGCCTCCCAAGCATCCTTCATCTTCTAAGGCTTCTTGTAGTGAGCCTAAGCGGTAAAGGAAAATGTTAACCATAACAGATAAGGTAAGTATACCTATCACGTACATATAAATTTATGTTGCATGCTGTTATTTATGAAGTAAAGGGTGGTTTTTTAACAGTGCAGGGAGGGTTTATACGGTAAACGTAAAAATAATTGTAAAATGCCTATGTCCATGAGTATGTCATATAAATTTACGCTTGCATGCTGATATTTATGAAGTAAAGGGTGGTTTGTTAACAGTACAGGGAGGGTTTATACAGTTTATACGGTGTAAACGTAAAAATAAATTAAAGTATCTATGTACATATAGGCTGATCCTACTACGCGATTTTCCTGGTTCACTCCGGGTCCTGGAATCGAACCCCAGCGATAAGGGGGAGAACACTGTATATATATATATATATATATATATATATATATATATATATATATATATATATATATATATATATATATATATATATATATATATATATATATATATATATATATATTACAGTGTTGCCTCACTTATCGCGGTAGTTCGGTTCCGGGACCTGGCACGAACCAGGAAATCCGCGAAGTAGGATCCGCCTATATGTACATAGATATTTTAATATATATTTACGTTTACACTGTATAAACCCTCCCTGCACTGTTAAAAAAACACCCTTTACATTATAAATAACAGCAAGCAACGTAAATTTTTATGAAAATGATAGATTAAAATACGGTGAATGAGGTGATAATGACGTGACACACATACTCATTTACAATTATTGTTTCGTTTACGTACTGTATAAACCCTCCCTGCACTGTTAAAAAAAACACCCTTAACATTGTAGATAACAACAAGCAACGTAAATTTTTATGAAAGTGATAGGAAAACTTATCGTGAATGTGATGATGACGTGACATACATACTCATTTACAATTATTTTTTCGTTTACGTACTGTATAAACCCTCCCTGCACTGTTAAAAAAAACACCCTTTACATTATAAATAACAGCAAGCAATGTAAATTTTTATGAAAGTGAAAGATAAAATTACGGTGAATGAGGTGATAATGACGTGACATACATACTCATTTACAATTATTTTTTCATTTACGTACTGTATAAACCCTTCCTACACTGTTAAAAAAAACACCCTTTACATTATAAATAACAGCAAGCAACGTAAATTTTTATGAAAGTGATAGATAAAATTACGGTGAATGAGGTGATAATGACGTGACATACATACTCATTTACAATTATTTTTTTGTTTACGTACTGTATAAACCCTCCCTGCACTGTTAAAAAAACACCCTTTACATTATAAATAACAGCAAGCAATGTAAATTTTTATGAAAGTGATAGATAAAATTACGGTGAATGAGGTGATAATGACGTGACATACATACTCATTTACAATTATTTTTTCGTTTACGTACTGTATAAACCCTCCCTGCACTGTTAAAAAAACACCCTTTACATTATAAATAACAGCAAGCAACGTAAATTTTTATGAAAGTGATAGATAAAATTACGATGAATGAGGTGATGATGATGTGACACACATACTCATTTACAATTATTTTTTCGTTTACAAACTGTATAAACCCTCCCTGCACTGTTAAAAAAAACACCCTTTACATTATAAATAACAGCACGCAAGGTAAATTTTTATGAAAGTAATAGATAAAATTACGGTGAATGAGGTGATGATGACGTGACATACATTTGTACATGATGATCATCATTCTCGACCCCGGAGGAAATTATTTCGCAGCCAATAAAAGCTTTACGGCTGCTTTTTGGGGGAGAAAAACATGATAATGGGGAGTTGCTATTGTTGTTTCTTCATTTGTTGGAACATGGCATGGGAAGGAGTCATGGCATCGTTGAGAAAATTACAGAAGGTCACCGAACGAACCATATTTTCATCATGTTCCTCCGAGAGTTGTTGGAGTGCTTTGTAATGTTCATACATGGCTGCCAAACGTTCGAGTGTAAGGCCAGGTTCTTCAGTTGGTTCGTGCGATTCCTCAAGTTCTTCCTTTTCTTCGCTCGCTGATTTCGTCATTTCATCCAAGTCTTCATCACTCAAAGGCTGCGAGTGGCAGTCAATCAGTTCATTCTCATCTTCGGGAGTCATATCTTTAAAGCCTTCTCCTCCTAGCAATGCAGCCAACTTCACAGCTTTCACAACTGCCGCCTTCTGCACCTCGACAGGAGCAAATCCCTTGTAGTCGTGGATGATTTTGGGCCACAATTTCTTCCAGCTGGCATTGACTGTGGCCGACTTCATCTCTTTGCTTGCTTTCTGAATATTTTTTAGGCATGTGGAAATCATGTAATTACGCCAGTAAGTCTTCAATGAGAAGTCTTTGTCCGAATCCATGGAATCAACTAGGTTCGCCAGGGAATTTCGTGTGTATAGGGCCTTGAACGCACGAATAACGCCTTGATCCATAGGCTGAATCAGTGACGTATTTGGTGGCAGGAACTCAACTTGAACACCATCATATTGGAGCTTGGTTGCGTGGCCACCAGCATTATCCATCAAAAGAAGGACTTTAAATTTAAGGCCTTTTTCCATAAGATAAAGTTTTACCTGAGGGATAAAGCATTGGTGAAACCAGTCCAATGTGAGGCTTTTCGTGATCCAGGCCTTGGGGTTAAGCATCCAATACACTGGCAGCAGATTCTTATTCTTGTTCTTCAAATCCCTAGGGTTCTTTGACCTATAGATAAGCCCGGGCTTTAACATGAAGCCCGCAGCATTCCCGCATATGATGAGGGTAACGCGATCTTTGTGCGCTTTAAATCCCGGGGCTTTAGCTTCTTCCTTGAAGAGAAAAGTGCGAGATGGCATTCTCTTCCAAAATAACCCAGTCTCATCCATGTTGAAGACTTGCTCAGGAACATATTCCCCTTCGGCGATAATTTTCTTGAAGTCATTCTTGATGTAATTTTCTGCGGCAGCTGTATCTGCAGAGGCAGCCTCGCCATAAACTGAAACGCTCTTTAGGCCATAGCGTTTCTGAAATTTGAAGAACCATCCCCTGCTAGCAACGAACGGTTGTATCCTCGATGGAGAATCGCTGGAGGGTCCTGGTTGTGGGTCGTCGATATCTTCTTCTCTCCCCTCCTCTCCACGGTCGCCACTGTCGTCATCGGGTTCATTTGCAGCGAATGTCTCGTACAGCTTCTTCGCCTTTGTTTGTATGATATTGGTGTCTAAGCTGATGTTTTTCTCTCTGCAATCAGCAATCCACAGGGCCAAAGCAGCTTCCATGCGCACTACTGCCTTATTGAGGGGTGATACGAGCCTCTTCGCCGATTTATTAAAAGAAATGCTCGCTGTTTTCCTGATCTTTGCCTCGTCCTTTTTTATGTAACGCACAGTAGATTCATTGAGGCCAAAATAGCGGCCGACATCCACAAACCTTTTTCCTTCTTTCAACATATGTAAGTTTCACTTTATCTACAATGGTTAACAGTTTCCTTTGCTGCTTAGGCTCACTACAAGAAGCCTTAGAAGATGAAGGATGCTTGGGAGGCATTGCAAAGGTTAAAATATGCAAGTAAAATAAATCACAAGCAAAACGCATTAGTAAGCACAACGAGAACGGCGCACACGAGAGTTAGACTGAGCGAGTGAGGCGGCACATTGGAAATTGGAGGGAAAAGCAAACTGCAATGAAAAAGCCAATCAGACCCCATGATACAGAAAATATTGAAAAACAATTCTGTGATTCGTTGTCTCCCGACCTTTCAGCCAATAGCATTCCATGAACTATCTCACGTAGGTGAGAGCCTTTTCGTTTCCGAAACGTTGATAGCGGCATCGTATTTTACATTGTGAAATACTGTTAGTACTTTATGTTTTTTATTATTTTTCACTGTTTTATTATTCTTAGGCTAGGAAATACTTGTTTTATCAATAAAATAATGAAAATTTTAATATTCAGTAGGTCACGTGGGTGAGAGACTTTTCGTTTTCCGAAACGTTGATAGAGGTATCATATTTTACATGGTGAAAGTACTTTTAGTACTTTATGTTTTTTTTATTATTTTTTAGTTTTATTATTCTTAGGCTAGGAAATACTTGTTTTATCAATAAAATAATGAAAATTTTAATATTCACTAGGTCACGTAGGTGAGAGCCTTTGCGTTTTCTGAAACACTGATACCGGTATCGTATTTTACGGGGTGTAATACTGTTTACTATTTTTTACTGTTTTCTTATTCTTAGGCTAAGAAATACGTTTTTATTATCAATAAAATCATGCAACTACTGGAAATGTAAATATATATGCTAGCTCACGTAGCTGTGACCCCAATACATTGTACGCTATCGGACACTGTTTCGCAAGATGCAATACCCTGTACTGTGAGTTATACTGTACGTACGTATATCTAAATTTGTGTTTTTTACTATTTTTTTACTGTTTTATTATTCGTAGGCTGGGAAATAATTTTTTTTATCAATTAAATAATGAAAATTTTTTCAATAAAAAAAATAAAAATACTGAAATTTTTTTCTTTCAATATTTTAATATTTTTGCGTATACCCATAAAGTAAAATAATGATTTATCCAAAAAAAATCCGTGATAGAGTGAGAATGCGAACCAAGAAGCGCAAATAACCGGGGTAACACTGTATGTATATATATATATATATATATATATATATATATATATATATATATATATATATATATATATATATATATATATATATATATATATATATATATATATATATATATATATATATAGTGTTCCCCCGGTTATTCGCGTTTCTTGGTTCGCGTTCTCACTGCATCGCGGTTTTTTATTTTTGGAAAAAAAAAAAAAAAAAAAATTAAAGATTATTGTGACACCAGGATGGGCCAAAAAATGATAAAATAAAGCAGACTTTATCAGGTTGTAAAGAGAAATAGATATGGAGAGTGTAATGACCTGTCAGATGTGAAGGGGTTATAAAAGATGTGTAATGAATATCCAGCTCTCTGCTGGGTTTTAATATACCTTTGCATTACTTTCATGATGTCTATTCCAATAATTCTGCTTAGATATTATTATTATTATTATTATTATTATTATTATTATTATCATCGTTGGCAACAATAATTTTCCTTTGATGATGATTGTGGAGATTATTATCATCATCATCATTATTATTATTATTAAGGGCTCATCACTGTGTGTACATCTGCTGGTTTATTTACTTTTAATAACTGTGTAAAGTGCCCCTCCCTAGTTGGCTGGGACAAAGAGTGTGTGGGGGGTTGGGTAGAATAGAATGTTCGAGAGAGAGAGAGAGAGAGAGAGAGAGAGAGAGAGAGAGAGAGAGAGAGAGAGAGAGAGAGAGAGAGAGAGAGAGAGAGAGAGAGAGAGAGAGGAGAGAGAGAGAGAGAGAGAGAGAGAGAGAGAGAGAGAGAGAGAGAGAGAGAGAGAGAGAGAGAGAGAGAGAGAGAGAGAGAGAGAGAGAGAGAGAGAGAGAGAGAGAGAGAGAGAATCTTTAAGTAACTCTTGTTCATTCAACCAAAACTACATTATTTACAGTAAAAATAATGGTTTAATTACGAATTCGTAGTAATAATGATGATAATAATAATAATAATAATAATAATAATAATAATAATCTCCCCAATCATCATCAAAGGAAAATTATTGTTGCCAATAATAATAATAATAATAATAATAATAATAATAATAATAAGATCTAGGGAGAAGTTTTAGAATAGACATCATGAAGGTAATGCAGAGGTATAGTAAACCCAGCAGAGAGCTGGATATTCATTACACATCTTTTATAATCCCTTCACATCTGACATGTCATTACACTCTCCATCTCTGTTTCTCTTTACAGCCTGATAAAGGCCGTTTTATTTTATAATTTTTGGCCTGTCCTGGTGTCATACTCATCTTTAAAAAAAAAAAAAAAAAAAAAAAAAATTTAAGGGTGATCCTACTTCGCGATTTTCCTGGTTCGCGCCAGGTCCCGGAACCGAACTACCGCGATAAGGGAGGGAACACTGTATATATATATATATATATATATATATATATATATATATATATATATATATATATATTATATATATATATATATATATATATATATATATATATATATATATATATATACAGGTATTTCATTTAAGTTTCCCAAGTACAAGTACAATATACGTTTTCTTTGTAACGAATTGTATAGTTCTCTTTTTCTCTCAACTGACTTTGTTTAGGTTAAGATTTCGTGCAGCATGGTCGATATGTAAATAAGATAGAATAATGTTTAGAACCAAGGAATATTAATAAGACTACCTTGAAAATTAGATAAACCCCAAATAGGGTAAGTAAATAAATATTTTATGAGTAAGGTATTGTGCCTGAATAGTGATAAGCATCAGCTGATACGGATGCAGCAAATCGTTTTGGTTAGAGGTCTGTTTTCCCGCATCCTCCTCCTCTTCTACCGCTTAATGCGATCGAATATTATGAAGAAAATTAAAAAAAGCATTAAGAACAAACTTCAAACAAACTTTCGATGTAATATCGTCAGGGAAATAACGTGCGAGGGTGCATCAGCTGATACGAAGGCGGCAAAACGTTTGTATCCTCGAGCTCAAAAATAGCATATACCCAAAAAATCTGCAATATAAAATAAAAAACATGTATCCAGTAGTAGGTTGTTTCATGGCACCAGCTACACTGAATATTCTTGGATATTCATTACACATCTTTTATAATCCCTTCACATCTGACAGGTCATTACACTCGCCATCTCTGTTACTCTTTACTTTATGTATTCTACGTGCTCAGGCCCGATAAAGGCAATTTTATTTTATTATTTTTTGGCCTGTCCTGGTGTCACCATAATTTATTTATTTATTTATTTATTTATTTACTTATTTTTTTTTTGCTCATAAAAAAAATCCGAGATGCACAGAATTTGCGGTAGGTGACTTGCGATATACCGAGGGATTATCGTATATATATATATAAAGTGTTCCCCCCCATACCGCGGTAGTTCGGTTCTGGGACCTGGCACGAGCCAGGAAATCCGCAGAGTAGGATCAGCCTATATGTACATAGATATTTTAATATATTTTTACGCTTACACTGTATAAACCCTCCCTGTACTGTTAAAAAAACACCCTTTACATTTTAAATAACAGCAAGCAACGTAATTATTTATGAAAGTGATAGGAAAACTTACCGTGTATGAGGTGATGATGACTTGACATACATAGGGACAGTATTTTACAATAATTTTTACGTTTACGTAACATAGCGGCTGACATCCACAAACTTTTTCCCTTCTTTCAACATATCTAAGAGTTTCACTTTATCTACAATGGTTAAGATTTTCCTTTGCCGCTTAGGCTCACTACAGGAAGCCTTAGAAGATGAAGGATGCTTGGGAGGCATTGCAAAGGTTAAAATATGCAAGTAAAAAAATCACAAGCAAAACATATAAATAATAATAAGCACAACGTGAATGGCGCACACAAGTGAGACGAAACAATGGAAGATGGTGGAAGCCTTTGTCCGAAACGCTGATAGCGGTATCGTATTTTACATGTTGCAATACTGTTAGTATTTATGTTTTTTACTATTTATTACTCTTTTATTATTCTTAGGCTAAGAAATACGTTTTTTATCAATAAAATCATGAAACTACTGGAAATATAAATATATATGCTAACTCACGTAGCTGTGACCCCAATACATTGTACGCTATCAAACACAAGCAAAACTTTTAATAAGCACAACGTGAACGGCGCACACGTGAGTTAGACTGAACGAGCCTTTGTCCGAAATGCTGATAGCGGTATCGTATTTTACATGTTGCAATACTGTTAGTATTTATGTTTTTTACTATTTTCTACTGTTTTATTATTCTTAGGCTAAGAAATACGTTTTTTTATCAATAAAATCATGAAACTACTGGAAATATAAATATATATGCTAGCTCACGTAGCTGCGACCCCAATACATTGTACGCTATCGGACACTATTTCGCATGATGCAATACTGTGAGTTATACTGTACGTACGTATATCTAAATTTATGTTCTTTACTATTTTTTGCTGTTTTATTATTTGTAGGCTGGGAAATAAATTATTTTTATCAATTAGATAATGAAATGCTTTTTTCAATAAAAAAATGAAAATACTGAAAATTTTAATTTTTCTAATATTTTAATAGTTTTGCATATACCCCTCCCCCAAAAAATAATTTGCAAAAAAAAAACCGTGGTACAGTGAAAATGCGAGCCAAGAAACGCGATCCAGCGAAGGATCACTGTGTGTATATATATATATATATATATATATATATATAGATATATATATATATATATTATATATATATATATTTATATATATATATATATATATATATATATATATATATATATATATATATATATATATATATATATATACAGTGTTGCCTCACTTATCGCAGTAGTTCGGTTCCGGGACCCGGCGCGAACCAGGAAATCCGCGAAGTAGGATCCACCTATATGTACATAGATATTTTAATATATCTTTACGTTTACACTGTATAAACCCTCCCTGCACTGTTAAAAAAACACCCTTTACATTATAAATAACAGCAAGCAACGTAAATTTTTATGAAAGTGATAGATAAAATTACAGTGAATGAGGTGATAATGACGTGACATACATACTCATTAACAATTATTTTTTCGTTTATGTACTGTATAAACCCTCCCTGCACTGTTAAAAAAAAGCACCCTTAACATTATAGATAACAGCAAGCAACATAAATTTTTATGAAAGTGATAGGAAAACTTACCATGAATGTGATGATGACGTGACATACATACTCATTTACAATTATTTTTTTGTTTACGTACTGTATAAACCCTCCCTGCACTGCTAAAAAAAACACCCTTTACATTATAAATAACAGCAAGCAATGTAAATTTTTATGAAAGTGATAGATAAAATTACAGTGAATGAGGTGATAATGACGTGACATACATACTCATTTACAATTATTTTTTCGTTTATGTACTGTATAAACCCTCCCTGCACTGTTAAGAAAACACCCTTTACATTATAAATAACAGCAAGCAACGTAAATTTTTATGAAAGTGATAGATAAAATTACGGTGAATAAGGTGATAATGACGTGACATACATACTCATTTACAATTATTTTTTCGTTTATGTACTGTATAAATCCTCCCTGCACTGTTAAAAAACACCCTTTACATTATAAATAACAGCAAGCAACGTAAATTTTTATGAAAGTGATAGATAAAATTACGATGAATGAGGTGATGATGACGTGACACACATACTCATTTACAATTATTTTTTCGTTTACGAACTGTATAAACCCTCCCTGCACTGTTAAAAAAACACCCTTTACATCATAAATAACAGCACGCAACGTAAATTTCAATAAAAAAAAATGAAAATACTGAAATTTTTTTTTTCAATATTTTAATATTTTTGCATATACCCATAAAATAAAATAATAATTTATCCAAAAAAAAAACGCGATAGAGTGAGAACGCGAACCAAGAAGCGCGAATAACCGGGGTAACACTGTGTATATATATATATATATATATATATATATATATATATATATATATATATATATATATATATATATATATATATATATATACACGGAGTCCTTATTTACTGTCCGGGTTCCGTTCCTGAAAGCTGACTTAAAGTGGATTTCAACGAAAGTCGGAACACACCTAAATTCGAACCTTGGTCCCTCAACCTAAATTAAAAATAAATAACTTAATACATTGGACTAAAATATGTGTTCGTAATCTGTGATAAAAAAAAAAACTAAAACTTATCTTAATAATACTGCTTAACCCTTTCAATTAACATTAATGTAAAGAAATAAAATTCTCATTGTAAGATACAGGTACTGTATAATAAAACTACACTTATATACATAAAAATAACTACTGTAATACACTACAATAATACTGTAAAGTATAAAACTGTAGGTAATGTATTGTTTTACTCGTGTGGTTTGCTTGCAAAGGGAGGGAGAGACTGGCTTATTAGGAGGAAGCTGGAGAGGCATCTGTTGAGGAGACTGTGGAAGGTGAGTCTGGAGAGGCAAAAGAACATACAGTACAGTACATAATCTATAGAAAAAAATACCGTCCTACAAGTTCTCATTGTAAGATACTGTATAATAAACTATAATTATAAACAAAAATATTATACAAAACTGTAGGTACTGTATTTCTTGATGATCGTGGCCACGGTCGTGTCTGTTTACGACCTCAATTTATATTTCAATGGCAATGGCTTCTCTTATTTTAGTGGCACTGCTATCAGAACTATCACTAACACGCTTAGGAGGCATAGTAATGTCAGTAATGAGCGAACACAACCAGAGAGCAGACGAAAGCACTAAACACAATATGGCGAGCAGGACTAAGCTGAGTGGTTGTTCTTCTCCCACTTGTAATGCTGCATGATACCTGATTTTTACATTACGCTCAACAAACTATTACGAATAAAATCGTATTCACAGCTGTGTTTGGTATTTCTTTTTTTAAATTCAATATAATTTCTCAATATAACCAAATATATAAACTAATAAATATACAAAGCCATTAACTTGATAAATACGAGTATGGTACAGCTGTGCTTGCTAGCTTTCAATTCGTGTGTATTTTGAATAAAATCGTATTTACAGCTATGTGTTTGGTATTTATTAAGTAAATTTTTCAATATAAACAAATACTGTGTATAAAAATATAAATAAATAATGCCATTAACTTGATAAATACGAATGCAGCTGTGCTTGCTAGATTTGTATTCATGTGTATTTCAAATAAAATCTTATTAAGAGCTATGTTTTTTTTTAATTTAATATAATCCTTCAATACTGTATAACCAAATATGTAAACAAATACATAAATAAAGCCATTAACTTGAAAAATATGAATACAGCTGCGTTTGCTAGCTTTGTATTTGCTTGTGTTTCAAATAAAATCATATTTACAGCTATGAGTTTGGTATTTTTTTCTAAAGTCAATAATTCTTCAATATAACCAAATACTGTATATGGAAAAAAAAATAAAGCCATTAACTTGATAAATACAGATACAGTTGCATTTGCTAGCTTTATATTCATGCGTATTTTGAATAAGGCTGTGTTTGTTTGATTTTTTAATTCAATATAATCCTTCAATGCTGTATGACCAAATATATAATAAAATAAATAAATAAAGCCATTAACTTGATAAATATGAATACATCTGTGCTTGCTAGCTTTGTATTAAAGTGTATTTCAAATAAAATTGTATACATAGCTATATTTTTGCTTTTTTTTTTTTTATTCAATATGATCTTTCAATATAACCAAATATATAAACAAATAAATAAATAAAGCCATTAACTTGGTAAACATGAATACAGCAATGCTGCTAGCTGTGTATTCCTCCGCCACTCTCACAAACTATTTTGGCGCACAATTTGAATTTACCGCATCAGCCAAGTAGGTCAAAAAATCTATTCATTAATAATTCATTAATTATTTTTTGGCCTTTGTCCTAATAGCGAAATGATATAGGTCGGAATGACATTATATGAGGAGCTACTGTAATCTATGAATCTCATTAAACTGGATTTGATAACCACCACAGTGTAACCACTAGTGCTTAATTCGGGAAGTGATGGATTCACATTCAAGCCCACAGCGGGGTGACAGGAAGGGAATCCAGCCTTAATACCTCAGTTTGAATCTATCTGTATCCAACCACAAATGGGGACTAATAGTGACAAAAATATAAAAATAATAATTATTTATTTTACAGCACTCTAATGTTACTGCATTTTTATATTTCTACAGTTTTGAAAATAAATGTCCCAAATATAAATAGCCACTAATACATAATGCTTGAAAAATATTTGTGTTGTCTGTGCCATGCAAAATCATTAACATTCAAATAAATCATATACATAAAAGTAAAATAAGAAGTTAGTTCACACAGCATATACAGGCAGTCACCGACTTACGAACCACAACTAGATTTGGTCATATGTCTAACCAGTATATCAATGGACAAATTACAATACAGGGTTAGTGTAGCGCATAAAAACAGTATATCATCCCAAAGACATAATGTTTTAACTTTATTATTATTATTATTATTATTGAGGATCACGGTGGCCGAGTAGTCCGAGTGCTCAACTAGAGAAGTGACAGACACAAACAAATATAGGGCACTAGGAAGGGATTCCAGCCTTATTCCCTAGCTGCAATCTAGGCCTACCCCTATTCTGGGGACTAATAGTAACTTACAAAATGATGATTATATTATTATAATTATGTTTCAACCTTTCATAAGCTAAGACACAAATAATCAATTAATTTGTTAATTCTTCACAGTAAAGTTCACTGCCGATAAAGTTGGACATTCGTAAGTCAAATAATTCGTAAATCAATGACTACAGTATTCAAGATACTGTATTGATAACCTACCCTCAGTGTCTAGTAGTGGTGCATGAGCAGGAGACGATGTTGGAGAGGAAGTAGGCGTTCGAGTAGGAGATGGAATGAAGTTTTTGGTATTACGATATTCATGTATTAACTCCAGAAGAAGGCGAGGAGGTAGAGCTAAACATCTTTCATGGCTTATTCTATAGCAAACAAGATGAAAAACCTTTATCAGACAATGACATCCTGTATCATTTAAATATATACTTGTAATATTATTCCCTAGGCTACTAAATTGCATTAATATAAAAATCAATTTTCTCTGTCCCACAGCTTAATACAATCCTTCCACAAGCTAAAGCAGACTAGCAAGAAAATGAAGAAGAAAAATGCATTACACACCAAACTTCATTCATACTTGTTTTAAAAGGCAATCTCCTCATTCTCTAGATTGAAGAAAACCCAGAAGAGTGAAAGCCAAAGGCAGACACCAAAGGGGTAGGTCTCCTTTTTTCAATTCCAAATATGCTCAAGAATACACAAACCTTAATACACTCTTATAACCTATTGCAATGTCAAATATTTCCTAAAGGAAGATGTCATTTAAACCACATAAAGGAAAATTCGTACCATCTAAGCACAGGGTGGATTAGGCAAGAACAATGCAAAACCTGATTCAACAGATTATAAACTAAAACAAAACACTAAACACTTAACATCAAACAAAGTATTCAGTGAAACCTCTCCAAAAAATCATGACAATTGTAAGTATGACTGAACTGTACTGAAGAGTCATGTTCTGTATGGCTCAGCAAAGTTGTTACTCATCAGCACTGACATTTATATGAGGATATTCTCTATTGTAATGGTCCCAGATTTCTTCTATCCCTGAATTTTTTTTTTACTGTGTGACACTAGGACGGGCAAAGAAAACTGTCCTCATCAACTTTTTTTCTTATGAGTTTGACATCAGGACAGGCAAAGAATATTGCTCTCATTGGGTTCAGACACCAAGAAAACAATGAGAAGAAAAAGTTGCAGTTTACGGACAAGGTAGAGATTGGCCCATTATGAGAAAAAACAATTTAAAAAATCTGCATCCCAGCCAAGACAATAAAACTGATGTATTGTCTATCAATATCAAAAGTAACAAGTAATACAAGAGCAATATTATACCTATTTTGGTCAAACAGGGCTAAACTGAAATACACAAGAACTCTCTTTTTGGTGGGAGGATGAGAAAATATTATAAACATTTACTATTTAAAAGTGAACATGCATATACAGGTATACTAATAAAGTTTTACTCTAATTTTGGTACTTTACAAGAGATAATGAAACAGGATTTTATTCATTCAGTTAAAATCAAAATGTAATTTTTCTACGACCAAGGTCATAAATTATATCATTCTAGCCTCCAGTATGATTAAACCAACTTCTGTAACCTAATTTAATCTTACCAGTTAAAGAGGAATAGTTTCTTTAGTTTCAAATTACTTGGGGGAGTAAAAAGGTTGTGGGTAACCTCCAAATGAAAAAAAATCTCATATGAAAAACTATCACAGCACCTATTATTATTCTTTAGAAGTACTGTATAGAGTATATACAGAACTTCTACCCTTCCAAGTACCAAGTCTCGGGTTTGTTACTAAGTAGGTTGGCCAAGGCACCAGCCGCCCATTGAAAGACTTCGACTGAAGGCATTAGGATACAACTAGGACTGGTCCAGACAGTTCCAGGTTGAGTCTTCCTTAAAGACGGTTCTTTCCTCATGCCTACATCAACACTGAATATTATGGTGTATTCATTACACATCTCTTGCAATTCCATTACAACTGACAAGTCACAACACTTACCACATCTGTCTCTTCTTACCTCACATTTGTATTTACAGTATTTATGGAAGGTTCACAGCAAATGGCCTCAAGTACCCGGCATAGAGGGGTGCAAAAAATCTCCGGGGATCGTGTTGACTCCACTATTGGCTTGAGGGCAGAAACACCTGGTGGTAGTAATGGTTCTGCCCTTAACCTTGCACCTCCCAATAGATCTGCTTCTTTCACTCTTCACTATTCTAACATTCGTGGGCTGAACTCTAATCTTTCGTCAGTGGAACAGCACTTGGGTACTTTCCTCCCTAACTTCTTCCTCCTATTTGAGACCCAGCTGTCTATACGTGGTCCCATTGACCCATTTCAAATATCTCACTATACTCTGTATACTCGTTTTTGTTCCAAAGGTGGGGTCGGTGAATACTGCAACATTTACACTCCTATTGAGAGGCTCATGGACCTTGAATCTCCTGACTTTGATGTTCTCTGGCTAAAAGTCTATCTCTCCACTACAACTATTTTCCTTTGATTCTGATACAGTTCTCCAAATTCCACCGAGTTTGTGTCTTTCTTTGAATATCTGTCCTTGTGCCATGAGTCCTTGCTATCTTCTCACCCACATGCCGCAGTTCTCTACACTGGAGACTTCAATGTACACCACAATGAAAGGGTTTATCCTTCTCACACTGATGTTGGAGGAAGTGAGACCCTTGCTTTCTCTATTACTCACGATCTGGAGCAAATTATCAAACATCCTACTTGTGTTCCTGATCGTCACGAACATGCAGCAAATACTCTTGACCTATTTCTTACTTCTAACCCTTCGAACTATTCTTATTCTGTGCTTTCCCCTCTTGGTAAATCTGACAACTCTATGATCACAATCTCTTCCATTTTCGCTCCCCTTCCACCAAGCCCTTCTTCTCAGTGCTGCCTTTGGCACTTTGAGCGTACCCAAAATGATAATTTACGTAACTTCCTCTTTGGCTTCCTTTGGGATGACTACTGCTCTCGGTTCAGCAACCCTGATCAGGTAGCTCTAAAAGTTGCCGAGATCATGACCGCAGGAATGGAAGTGTACATCCCCTCTTCTATAAAAACTTTCTCTCCCTCTAAACCTTGGTTTGACCGTGCCTGCTCCATGAATATCCAGGCCAGGAATCGGGCACACCGATCTTACCTAGCCTCTCCTTCTGATTTAACTCGCTCTGCTTTTGTTGTAGCTAGGAATCACTGTACTGCTCAGATTCGAAAGTCTAAGGCTTCCTTTATAAGAAAGAAAGTTGATGACCTTAACTCCTCTCCCACTGACAAATGCTTCTGGTCCTTGGCCAAAAAACCTCTCCAAAAACTTCTGTAACTCAAGCTTTCCCCTTCTCATTTGTTCTGATGGCTCTACAGCTTGCTTTCCAACTGACAAAGCCACTCTCTTTGGCTTCCATTTTTCTGCCAACTCCTCTATAAACAATTCCAGCATACCTGTTCCTCAATCTTTACCTTTATCTAAGCCTATGTCCACCCTAATCCTTTTTTCATACAAAGGTCATAAGGTTCTTCACTCGCTAAAGATGAACAAGGCATCTGGTCTCGATGGTATCCCTGCAAGTTTCCTTAAGAAGTTGGCAGATGAACTGGCTCCCGTGCTTTGTCGTCTTTTTCGCCTCATTCTGTCAACCAGTATCTATCCTTCATCTTGGAAGCATGCTCTAGTTCAATCTGTTCCTAAGAAGGGTGAACGCTTTATACCTTCAAACCACCGACCTATTATCCTAACCTCTTCTCTTGCTAAAATTTTCAAAACTTTGCTCAATGCTCACTTCTTGAAGCGCCTTGAATCTAACTCACTTATCTCCGATCACCAGTACGGCTTCTGCAAGGCAAGGTCCATTGGGTGATCTCCTATCTTACTAATGTATGGTCATCTTCTCTGAGGAACTATGAGGAATCCTTTGTCATCGCCGTAGACATCTCAAAGGCTTTTGACAGAGTCTGGCATAAGTCTCTGTTGGCCAAACTCCCTGCCTATGGCTTTACCCCTTGTTTCTGTTCTCTGATTTCGTTTTCTTTCTGACCATTTTATATCTGTAGTTGTTGATGGTGTGACATCTAGCCCTTTCTCTTTTACCAGTGGTGTTCCACAGGGCTCTGTTCTTTCACCTACTCTCTTCCTTCTCTTCATTGATTAACTTCTACAATCCCCATCTTCCTCTTTTCTCCATGACTTTGCTGATGATTCTACCCTTCACTTTTCTTATGCCTTTTCTTCTCAACCTTCATCTGCTACTCGTAATCAGTCTCGTATCACCCTTTCTTCTACTCTTAACTCCGATTTGCAGTGTCTGAGTGGGGCACTCAAAATTTAGTTAAATTCAATGCCTCCAAGACACAGTTTCTGGCTATCTCTTTATCTTCTTCTCCTCCTGATAACCTTATTGTCTTCGAAACTAACGAAATTTACCCTCTTAATTCTATCAACATATTAGGAAACCATATAGCCTTTAACTTGTCTTGGAGGAATCACATAATCCAAATTTCTAAATCTTCATCCAAAAAATTGGGGGTTTTGTTTCGTTTTTGTCATTACTTTTCCACTTTACAGTTACTTGAAATTTATAAATGTCTTAGCCGTCCCTGCTTAGAATACTGCTCACACATCAGGGGTGCGTCTTCTTATACTTATCTCCTTGATAAGGTTGAATCTGAGGCAGTCAGACTCATTAATTATCCTTCTCTTACTTCTAATCTGGATTCTCTCTCTCTTTGCCCTAAGGTATCTTCCCTTTCTCTTTTCTATCACTACTACTTCCATCGCTGCTCTGATGAGTTGGCGAGCTGCATCCCTCCCTCATTGCAGAGGCCGCAGAACTCTCGCCAAGCGGCCTCATCTCACAGGTACTGTGCAGCGACTGCTTCTTCCCATCTACATCCAGACTCTGGAACTTTCCTCCTCCTTCTGTCTTTCCAAATTCTTATGACATTTCATCTTTCAAAAAGCAGATCTATTGTCATCTCAGGGCCTAGTCCTCCATACCTCTGGGTCCTCTGTAGTTTGACTGTTTTTTCTGTCTGTCGTTTTACTCTGTATGACATTACCTCATCCCTACCTTGTCCTTAACCTCTTTCTTTTCCTTTGTCTTTGTATTTTCTCATGCCTGGGCCTTTATTGATGAGGGCAGTTTTTGCCTGTCCCGGTGTCACACTCATAAAAAAAAAAGTACAAATCACCTAGACAGCATACAGCAATTAAGGTGGTAAGGGATGCAAAGGCTAACAATGTTGTCCAGGTGCATAAGCATCTCCAGAGTAAAGACTTGAGGGAAGAAAAGGCAATTTAATCTTGCAAATGGAATATTGTATGGACTGTTATTCATTTATTAAGCCATCATACCAGGTTGTTGTTGTTGTTACTGTTGGTTTTCCTTAATGTTTCCTGACTGAACAGCCCTGAGTTCCTAGGGAAGGTCACTGTTGATCCCAGGCTTTCCCACTTAGCTCTCAGGGATTGTGCATTATCTTGTTGGCTTATGTGATTGTGTGAGGTGCAGTCTTCCATAATGTTTGACTGAATAAGGTGTAGTGTTACAGTAGTGTAGAGGCATCATTGATGGGATCGTCCAGCCTCTACTGATGGCTCAGAAGAGCAGTGGTGCCATATTGCAGCCTAGCCAGGTGAACTCTGTCTTTACAGGGAAGGGAGGGATTTGAAAGAATGGATGCAGGAGGTTGCCCATACAGTAATGAGATGTCAATCAGTGACTGGATGGACTGGCAAGTTAACTAGGTATGGATTTGCAGAGGCTCTTTGAGATGGGAGAGGGGGAAGACATAACAGTATTAGTGTGAGATATCATGTGCTAAGTATTGTTTTAATGTTCCTTCGGTGTGTGTGTGTGTGTGTGTGTGTGTGTGTGTGTGTGTGTGTGTGTGTGTGTGTGTGTATTTACCTAATTGTGTTTACGTGAAAGAGCCCAAAGCTCGTATCTTCCCGTCTCCTGATCGGTTCCATTTTATACTTAGTGAAACTTATCATACCTGTCCTTAAAACTATGGATTGAGATAGCATTAACTACCTCCTCGCTTAGCGAATTCCAATTATTAACTACTCTTACACTGAAAAAGTATTTCCTTACATCCTGCAAAGAAGTTTTCTTACGAAGCTTCAAACTATGACCTCTAGTTCTAGAGCCAGCCATATCAAAATATCGATCCCTATCCACTCTATCAAAACCATGAAGGAATTTAAGGACAGTCACCATATCTCCCCTCGATCTTCTAGCTTCGAGTGATGGTAAGTCTAATTCCCTTAGCCTCTCATCATAACTGAGATTGCGTATTTCTGGCACCAGTTTCGTGGCATGTCTTTGAACTTTTTCAAGCTTAGCTATGTGCTTTTTCAAGTGTGGATTCCAAAAGGGGGTTGCATATTCGAGTTTTGGCCTCACATAGGTTAAATAAATATTTCTGAACATTTCCTTGTCCATGTGCCTGAAAGCTACCCTTACATTTGATAAGAATGCATATGCTGCCCTTACTATGCCATTTATATGTATTTCTGGAGACAAATCTGCCAGTATGTTTACTCCTAGATCTCTCTAATTTTCTGTCTCTTGAAGTTGTACTCCAGCCACCGAGTAGTCAAGCTTGGGCCTTCTTGCACATGTACCTATTCTCATTACCTTACATTCTGAAGTATTGTATTTCATTAGCCACTTTTCTGACCACTCATGCAGACTATTTAGATCCTCCTGAAGTTCTCTACCATTGTTCTCGTTTTTTACTTTCTTCACAATCTTCGCATCATCTGCAAACATATTCATGAATGAATTTACAGACTCTGGTAGGTCATTTACATATACAAGGAACAAAAGTGACCCTAAAACTGAACCCTGTGGAACTCCAGTACTAACTCTTCTCCATTCAGACACTGAGTGTCTTACTCTAACCCTCTCTTCCCTTCCTTCTAAGTAAGTTTTTATCCATTCCAAGACATTTCCACCTATTCTAACCACTGCTTGCAGCTTCCTAATAAGTCTCCCATGTGGAACAGTGTCAAGCGCTTTCTGGAAGTCTAGGAATATGCAATCTGCCCAGCCCTCTCTTTCCTGTAGGATTCGGCTTACCTCATCATAAAATTCCAATAAGTTTGTTACTGTTGATCTACCTTCTCTGAAGCCATGTTGCCTCACTGACAAGAAGTTGAACGATTCCAAGTGAAGAGAGATATGTTTCCTTAGTAGTTTCTCCATAACTTTGCAAACTATGCTGGTCAAGGAAACTGGTATATAGTGTAGAGCCGTATCCCTCCTTCCCTTTTTGAAGATAGGTATCACATTTGCTTGTTTCCAGCATCTTGGAATCTCCCCTGACTCCAGTGACATTTTAAATATAATACTTAGTGCCACTGATATTGAGTTTGCGCATTCTTCAAGTACATGAGGGGATATGTCATCAGGACCTGTAGCTTTATGAACATCTAAATCCATCAGCGCTTTGCATACCTCTGTGGTTGTGTGTGAGATTACCTAATTGTGTTTACGGGAAAGAGCCCAAAGCTCGTATCTTCCCGTCTCCTGATCGGTTCCATTTTATACTTAGTGATACTTATCATACCAGTCCTTAAAACTATGGATTGAGATAGCATTAACTACCTCCTCGCTTAGCCAATTCCAATTATCAACTACTCTTACACTGAAAAGTATTTCCTTACATCCCGCAAAGAAGTTTTCTTACGAAGCTTCAAACTATGACCTCTAGTTCTAGAGCCAGCCATATCAACATATCGATCCCTATCCACTCTATCATAACCATGAAGGAATTTAAAGACTGTCACCATATCCCCCCTCACTCTTCTAGCTTTGAGTGATGGTAAGTCTAATTCCCTCAGCCTCTCATCATAACTGAGATTGCGTATTTCTGGCACCAGTTTCCTGGCATGTCTTTGAACTTTTTCAAGCTTAGCTATGTACTTTTTCAAGTGCGGATTCCAAAAGGGGGCTGCATATTCGAGTTTTGGCCTCACATAGGTTACATAAATATTTCTGAACATTTCCTTGTCCATGTGCCTGAAGGCTACCCTTACATTTGATAAGAATGCATATGCTGCCCTTACTATACCATTTATATGTATTTCTGGAGACAAATCTGCCATTATGTTTACTCCTAGATCTCTCTCATTTTCTGTCTCTTGAAGTTGTACTCCAGCCACCGAGTGGTCAAGCTTGGGCCTTCTTGCACTTGTACCCATTCTCATTACCTTACATTTTGAAGTATTGAATTTCATTAGCCACTTTTCTGACCACTCATGCAGATTATTTAGAGCCTCCTGAAGTTCTCTACCATTGTTCTCGTTTTTTACTTTCTTCACAATCTTTGCATCATCTGCAAACATATGCATGAATGAATTTACAGACTCTGGTAGGTCATTTACATATACAAGGAACAAAAGTGGCCCTAAAACTGAACCCTGTGGAACTCCACTACTAACTCTTCTCCACACAGACACTGAGTGTCTTACTCTAATCCTCTGTTCCCTTCCTTCTAAGTAAGTTTTTATCCATTCCAAAATATTTCCACCTATTCTAGCCATTGATTGCAGCTTCCTAATAAGTCTCCCATGTGGAACAGTGTCAAATGCTTTCTGGAAGTCTAGGAATATGCAATCTGCCCAGCCCTCTCTTTCCTGTAAGATTTGGCTTACCTCATTATGTGTGATTACCTAATTGTGTTTACGGGAAAGAGCCCAAAGCTCGTATCTTCCCGTCTCCTGATCGGTTCCATTTTAGACTTAGTGATACTTATCATACCTGTCCTTAAAACTATGGATTGAGATAGCATTAACTACCTCCTCGCTTAGCGAATTCCAATTATCAACTACTCTTACACTGAAAAAGTATTTCCTTACATCCTGCGAAGAAGTTTTCTTACGAAGCTTCAAACTATGACCTCTAGTTCTAGAGCCAGCCATATCAAAATATCGATCCTTATCCACTCTATCATAACCATGAAGGAATTTAAAGACTGTCACCATATCCCCCCTCACTCTTCTAGCTTCGAGTGATGGTAAGTCTAATTCCCTCAGCCTCTCATCATAACCGAGATTGCGTATTTCTGGCACCAGTTTCGTGGCATGTCTTTGAACTTTTTCAAGCTTAGCTATGTGCTTTTTCAAGTGCGGATTCCAAAAGGGGGCTGCATATTCGAGTTTTGGCCTCACATAGGTTACATAAATATTTCTGAACATTTCCTTGTCCATGTGCCTGAAGTCTACCCTTACATTTGATAAGAATGCATATGCTGCCCTTACTATGCCATTTATATGTATTTCTGGAGACAAATCTGCCAGTATGTTTACTCCTAGATCTCTCTCATTTTCTGTCTCTTGAAGTTGTACTCCAGCCACCGAGTAGTCAAGCTTGGGCCTTCTTGCACTTGTACCCATTCTCATTACCTTACATTTTGAAGTATTGAATTTCATTAGCCACTTTTCTGACCACTCATGCAGATTATTTAGATCCTCCTGAAGTTCTCTACCATTGTTCTCGTTTTTTACTTTCTTCACAATCTTTGCATCATCTGCAAACATATTCATGAATGAATTTACAGACTCTGGTAGGTCATTTACATATACAAGGAACAAAAGTGGCCCTAAAACTGAACCCTGTGGAACTCCACTACTAACTCTTCTCCATTCAGACACTGAGTGTCTTACTCTAACCCTCTGTTCCCTTCCTTCTAAGTAAGTTTTTATCCATTCCAAAACATTTCCACCTATTCTAGCCATTGAGTGCAGCTTCCTAATAAGTCTCCCATGTGGAACAGTGTCAAACGCTTTCTGGAAGTCTAGGAATATGCAATCTGCCCAGCCCTCTCTTTCCTGTAAGATTTGGCTTACCTCATCATAAAATTCTAATAAGTTTGTTACTGTTGATCTACCTTCTCTGAAGCCATGTTGCCTCACTGACAAAAAGTTGAAGGATTCCAAGTGAAGAGAGATATGTTTCCTTAGTAGTTTCTCCATAACTTTGCAAACTATGCTGGTCAAGGAAACTGGTCTATAGTTCACAGCCGTATCCCTCCTTCCCTTTTTGAAGATAGGTATCACATTTGCTTGTTTCCAGCATCTTGGAATCTCCCCCGACTCCAGTGACTCCTTAAATATGATACTTAGTGCCACTGATATTGTGTTTGCGCATTTTTTAAGCACATGAGGGGATATGTCATCAGGACCTGTAGCTTTATGAACATCTAAATCCATCAGCGCTTTGCATACCTCTGTGGCTGTAAGGTTGATGTTCTCTAATACCGGCCCTTGAGCTTCTATCACTGCAATCTGAGGGGGTGGGGTATTTTCTACTGTAAATACTGACTGAAACTCCTTGTTCAATTCTTTGCAGATCTCTTCGTCCGTCTCAGTGATGCTTCCATCCGCTCTCTTTAGCCTTAAAACCTGTTCTTTTACCTTCAGTTTTCCTCTGATAAAGCTGTGGAAAAGCTTGGGATTTTCTTTAGCCTTCCTGGTGATGTCCCTCTCATAATCTCTCTCTGCCTCTCTCCTTTTACTTAGGTAGTCTTTTCTTGCTCTTTTGTAGGTTTGCCAGGCATTTATGTTTTTTCTCCTCCTATACCTTTTCCAGCATTTGTCTCTCCACTCCTTAGCTCTTTTACACCCATTATCGAACCATTTCTCTCTGGCATGAATTACACCTACTTTGGTGACAGGTATGCAGCAATCTACTATCTTCCCATATTTCTCACAAAAGATGTCATACATTTCTTGTACAGATTTGTTGTAAAACAAGGTTCTCCAGTCAATAACTGCAAAAAGCTCATTCATTTTGATGTAATCTCCTTCCGGATAGTTCCTCCTCATGTCCTCAGTGCCTCTACTCTCAGGAAGAATATCTTCAATGATATACTCCATCAACAACACACAGTGGTCACTCTTTCCAATTGGTGGTTCATACTCAATATTTTCAATATCCAACACATTATCTGTGAACACTAGATCAAGTAGTGATGGCTCATCCCCACCCCTGGCTCTTGTTGGTTCCATTACATGTTGGTGAAGGAAATTCCCTTGTACGCAATCTAGGAATCTTGCCCCGAATGAGTCCTCACCACTGTGTGGGTCAAGATTTATCCAATCTATCTCTTTATGATTAAAGTCTCCCATAATCAAAATCCTACATTTTTTTCCCGTGCCATGTTAACAACTGAGTTTATGACTTCAATAGTACCTATATGACTTTCCTCATAAACTTCAAGCCTATTTTGGTTCCTTGGTGGGTTGTATACAACAGTTATTATAATGCTCTCTGACCCAGTATTTATGCGAGCAACAAGAAATTCCTTGAACTCACTTTCTATAGCCAAGTTTATTTCTTCGACTTGAATCCTTTCACTTATGAGCAGTGCTATCCCTCCACCAGTCCTCTCAGATCTTTCAACAATTAGTATTCTGAAACCCTTAGGAAAAACTGTGACACTGTTTATGTCCTCACTCAACTTAGTCTCTGTAATTGCTACTATATCTGCCTTACTGTTGTGAATCCTATCTTTTAATTCTACTGCCTTACCAGCTAATCCATCAGCATTTGTGTATAACAATCTTAATGAGGCCCCATCCCCTGATCTTCTGTCATTATCTTCTTTATCTCCCCTTTGTCTGGAAGAACTCTGTAATGAAAATTTTTCTTCTCTTCTTCATTTCTTTCATCATTTAACCTTCTTGCCTCTTGCAAGTGTGTGTGTGTGTGTGTGTGTGTGTGTGTGTGTGTGTGTGTGTGTGTGTGTGTGTGTGTGTGTGTGTGTGTGTGTGTGTGTGTGTGTGATTACCTAATTGTGATTACCTAATTGTGTTTACGGGAAAGAGCCCAAAGCTCGTATCTTCCCGTCTCCTGATCGATTCCATTTTAGACTTAGTGATACTTATCGTACCTGTCCTTAAAACTATGGATTGAGATAGCATTAACTACCTCCTCGCTTAGCCAATTCCAATTATCAACTACTCTTACACTGAAAAAGTATTTCCTTACATCCTGCAAAGAAGTTTTCTTACCAAGCTTCAAACTATGACCTCTAGTTCTAGAGCCAGCCATATCGAAATATCGATCCCTATCCACTCTATCATAACCATGAAGGAATTTAAAGACTGTCACCATATCCCCCCTCAATCTTCTAGCTTCGAGTGATGGCAAGTCTAATTCCCTCAGCCTCTCATCATAACCGAGATTGCGTATTTCTGGCACCAGTTTCGTGGCATGTCTTTGAACTTTTTCAAGCTTAGCTATATGCTTTTTCAAGTGCGGATTCCAAAAGGGGGCTGCATATTCGAGTTTTGGCCTCACATAGGTTACATAAATATTTCTGAACATTTCCTTGTCCATGTGCCTGAAGGCTACCCTTACATTTGATAAGAATGCATATGCTGCCCTTACTACGCCATTTATATGTATTTCTGGAGACAAATCTGCCAGTATGTTTACTCCTAGATCTCTCTCATTTTCTGTCTCTTGAAGTTGTACTCCAGCCACCGAGTAGTCATGCTTGGGCCTTCTTGCACTTGTACCCATTCTCATTACCTTACATTTTGAGGTATTGAATTTCATTAGCCACTTTTCTGACCACTCATGCAGATTATTTAGATCATCCTGAAGTTCTCTACCATTGTTCTCGTTTTTTACTTTCTTCACAATCTTTGCATCATCTGCAAACATATTCATGAATGAATTTACAGACTCTGGTAGGTCATTTACATATACAAGGAACAAAAGTGGCCCTAAAACTGAACCCTGTGGAACTCCACTACTAACTCTTCTCCATTCAGACACTGAGTGTCTTACTCTAACCCTCTGTTCCCTTCCTTCTAAGTAAGTTTTTATCCATTCCAAAACATTTCCACCTATTCTAGCCATTGAGTGCAGCTTCCTAATAAGTCTCCCATGTGGAACAGTGTCAAACGCTTTCTGGAAGTCTAGGAATATGCAATCTGCCCAGCCCTCTCTTTCCTGTAAGATTTGGCTTACCTCATCATAAAATTCTAATAAGTTTGTTACTGTTGATCTACCTTCTCTGAAGCCATGTTGCCTCACTGACAAAAAGTTGAAGGATTCCAAGTGAAGAGAGATATGTTTCCTTAGTAGTTTCTCCATAACTTTGCAAACTATGCTGGTCAAGGAAACTGGTCTATAGTTCACAGCCGTATCCCTCCTTCCCTTTTTGAAGATAGGTATCACATTTGCTTGTTTCCAGCATCTTGGAATCTCCCCCGACTCCAGTGACTCCTTAAATATGATACTTAGTGCCACTGATATTGTGTTTGCGCATTTTTTAAGCACATGAGGGGATATGTCATCAGGACCTGTAGCTTTATGAACATCTAAATCCATCAGCGCTTTGCATACCTCTGTGGCTGTAAGGTTGATGTTCTCTAATACCGGCCCTTGAGCTTCTATCACTGCAATCTGAGGGGGTGGGGTATTTTCTACTGTAAATACTGACTGAAACTCCTTGTTCAATTCTTTGCAGATCTCTTCGTCCGTCTCAGTGATGCTTCCATCCGCTCTCTTTAGCCTTAAAACCTGTTCTTTTACCTTCAGTTTTCCTCTGATAAAGCTGTGGAAAAGCTTGGGATTTTCTTTAGCCTTCCTGGTGATGTCCCTCTCATAATCTCTCTCTGCCTCTCTCCTTTTACTTAGGTAGTCATTTCTTGCTCTTTTGTAGGTTTGCCAGGCATTTATGTTTTTTCTCCTCCTATATACCTTTTCCAGCATTTGTCTCTCCACTCCTTAGCTCTTTTACACCCATTATCGAACCATTTCTCTCTGGCATGAATTACACCTACTTTGGTGACAGGTATGCAGCAATCTACTATCTTCCCATATTTCTCACAAAAGATGTCATACATTTCTTGTACAGATTTGTTGTAAAACAAGGTTCTCCAGTCAATAACTGCAAAAAGCTCATTCATTTTGATGTAATCTCCTTTCGGATAGTTCCTCCTCATGTCCTCAGTGCCTCTACTCTCAGGAAGAATATCTTCAATGATATACTCCATCAACAACACACAGTGGTCACTCTTTCCAATTGGTGGTTCATACTCAATATTTTCAATATCCAACACATTATCTGTGAACACTAGATCAAGTAGTGATGGCTCATCCCCACCCCTGGCTCTTGTTGGTTCCATTACATATTGGTGTAGGAAATTCCCTTGTACGCAATCTAGGAATCTTGCCCCGAATGAGTCCTCACCACTGTGTGGGTCAAGATTTATCCAATCTATCTCTTTATGATTAAAGTCTCCCATAATCAAAATCCTACATTTTTTCTCCCGTGCCATGTTAACAACTGAGTTTATGACTTCAATAGTACCTATATGACTTTCCTCATAAATTTCAAGCCTATTTTGGTTCCTTGGTGGGTTGTATACAACAGTTATTATAATGCTCTCTGACCCAGTATTTATGCGAGCAACAAGAAATTCCCTGAACTCACTTTCTATAGCCAAGTTTATTTCTTCAACTTGAATCCTCTCACTTATGAGCAGTGCTATCCCTCCACCAGTCCTCTCAGATCTTTCAACCCTTAGTATTCTGAAGCCCTTAGGAAAAACTGTGACACTGTTTATGTCCTCACTCAACTTAGTCTCTGTAATTGCTACTATATCTACCTTACTGTTGTGAATCCTATCATTTAATTCTACTGCCTTACCAGCTAATCCATCAGCATTTGTGTATATTAATCTTAATGAGGCCCCATCCCCTGATCTTCTGTCATTATCTTCTTTATCTCCCCTTTGTCTGGAAGTATTCTGTAACGAAAATTTTTCTTCTCTTCTTCATTTCTTTCATCATTTAACCTTCTTGCCTCTTGCAACAAGTTTTTGATCTTTCCCATCTCTTCCTGTGTTCTGTATCGTCTAATGAACACTTCTTTGCATTCTTGAAGGTCTTTTAGACTTTTTTTTCTCAACAATATTTCCCTACATGTTTCCCCTCTCTTAAAGGTTACTTTTGTTGGTCTCGGCTTTCCTTCCCTCGAATATTTACCTAGTTGGTGTATGTTTACAATATCCTCAGGACCACATACTACTCCAAGCTTTCTTATCAGGTCTACAACCCTAGCTTTATTTTCTTCAAGTCTCCCCTGCCATGTTGGCTCCTGGGATTCACTTATGCCTGAGATTACCACTGTCTTCTCCTTATCAAGTGCCTGTCTGATGAGTGGGTTTGCCCTTTCCATCACAACGTCTTTCATTTTTTTGATTACTGTCTCTTTATAGTCAACTGTTTGTATGTTTTCCAGTGCCACCACCTTTACAGCCTCTTTTACTGCCACATTCCCCTTTAGTGCATCAGCAAAGGACGTTTTCATGGCATCATTTTCCATATTCAGCTCCTGGAACTCTTTTCTGAACTGTTCAATGTTTTCCTTAATCTGGACATTCCAAGCAACAATCTCGTCTCTCTCAGAAGAGAGCAGTGAACTAACATCTAATTCCTTTAGGTTGTCATTCAGCTGTTTGTTTTTATCTTCTTGTTTAGAAATTCTAGATTCTAGTTGACTCTTTTCCCCTTCCAGCTTCTTTATTCTTTTTTCTAGTTCCTTTCTCTCCTGCCCTTGTGCTTTATTTGCTTCCTCCAAAGATCTTATTTGTTCTCTGAGAGTTTCATTCTCTTTCATTTCTCCATCCATATTCCGAATTTTATCATCAAGGCTTATAACCATTTCCTCTAACTTCTTGATTCTCTGTTTAAGTCCCCTGATGACTACCCCTTCTCCCGACCCATGGGTGGGAGAGGTTTGGGACAGAGATGGCCTCATTTTTATGTTCTCCCTCTCACAGAATATAGAAAGAAGACGTGTGTGTGTGTGTGTGCCTAATTGTGCTTACAAGAAAGAATCCAAAGTTCTTAACTTCCCGTCTCCTGATCGGTTCCATTTTGTATTTAGTGATACTTATCATACTTGTCCTTAAAACTATGGATTGAGATAGCATTAACTACCAATTCCAATTATCAACAACTCTCATGCTGAACAAGTTCTTCCTTACATCCTGCAAAGAAGTTTTCTTACAAAGCTTCAAACTATGACTGCTAGTTCTAGTGCCAGCCATATCAAAACATCGATCCCTATCCACTCTATCATAACCATGAAGGAATTTCAAGACTGTCACCATATCCCCCCTCAATTTTCTACCTTCAAGTGATGGTAAGTCTAATTCCTCTCATCAAAACTGAGATTGCGTATTTCTGGCACCAGCTTCGTGGCATGTCTTTGAACTTTTTCAAGTTTAACTACGTGCTTTTTCAAGTGCGTATTCCAAAAGGGGGCTGCATATTCAAGTTTTGGCCTCATATATGTTACATAGGTATTTCTGAATATTTCCTTGTCCATGTGCCTGAAGGCTAACCTTACATTTGCTAAGAGACCATATGGTGCCCTTACTATGCCATTGATATGCATTTCTGGAGATAAATCTGCCATTATGTTTACTCTAAGATCTCTCTCATTCTCTGTCTCTTGAAGTTCTACTCCTGCCACCGAGTAGTCAAGCTTGGGCCTTCTTGCATTTGTACCCATTCTCATTACCTTATATTTGGAGGTACTATATTTAATTAGCCACTTTTCTGACCACTCATGCAGACTATTTAGATCTTCCTGAAGTTCTCTACCATTGTTCTCGTTTCTTACTTTCTTCACAATATTTGCATCATCTGCAAACATATTCATGTATGAATTTGCAGACTCTGGTAGGTCATTTAAATATACAAGGAACAAAAGTGGCCCTAAAACTGAACCCTGTTTTAATACATTTCAACCTATTCTAGCCAATGCTTGCAGCTTTTTAATAAGTCTCCCGTGTGGGACAGTATCAAACGATTCCTGGAGGTCTAAGAATACGCAATCTGCCCAGCCCTCTCTTTCCTGTAAGACTCGGCTTACCTCATCATAAAATTCTAATAAGTTTGTTACTTTTGATCTACCTTCTCTGAAGCCATGTTGTCTCACTGACAAAAAGTTGAAGGATTCCAAATGACGAGAGATATGTTTCCTTAGTAGTTTCTCCATAACTTTGCAAACTATGCTGGTCAAGGAAAAAGGTGTATAGTTTAGAAATTGTTTCCAGCATCTTGGAATCTCCCCCGACTCCAGTGACTTTGAAATATAATACTTAGTGCCTCTGATATTGAGTCTGCATTTTGTAAGTACATGAGGGGATATATTATCAGGACCTGTAGCTTCATGGACATCTAACTCCATCAGCACTTTGCATACCTCTGTGGCTGAAAGGATGATGTTCTCTAATACCGGCCCATGAGCTTCAATCTCTGCAATCTGAGGGGGTGGGGTATTTTCTACTGTAAATACTGACTGAAACTCCTTGTTCAATTCTTTGCAGATCTCTTCATTCGTCTCAGTGATGCTTCCATCCGCTCTCTTAAGCCTTAAACCTATTCTTTTACCTTCAGTTTTCCTCTGTTAATGCTGTGGAAAAGCTTGGGATATTCATTAGCCTTTATAGTGATGTCCCTTTCATAGTCTCTCTCTGCCTCTCTTCTTTTACTTAGGAAATTATTTCTTGCTCTTTTATAGGTCTGCCAGGCATTTATGTTTTATCTCCTCCTATACCTTTTCCAGCATTTGTCTCTCCATTCCTTAGCTTTTACACTCATTATCAAACCATTTCTCCCAGGCATGAATTACAACTACTTTGATGACAAGTATGCAGCAATTTACTATCTTCCCATATTTCTCACAAAAGATGTCGTACATTTCTTGTACAGATTTGTTGTTAAATAAGGTCCTCCAGTCAATAATTGGAAAAAGCTCATTTACTTTGATGTACTCTCATTTCGAATAGTTCCTCCTCGTGTCCTCAGTGCCTCTACTCCAGGGGTGTGCAACCTGCGGCCCAAGGGCCGCATGCGGCCCACAAAGGCTTTCATTGCGGCCCTTTCTCCTAAAAATAAATAAGCTATAGTGCGGCCCTCAGAGAGAGAGAGAGAGCCTCGAACTGAATATTCCAACAACTCTCTCTCTCTCTCTCTCTCTCTCTCTCTCTCTCTCTCTCTCTCTCTCTCTCTCTCTCTCTCTCTCTTGTGTTTTCATCAACAACCCTTCCTCAATAACCGATGGTACGAGGGGTCATCGTTATCAGTAACCCCTTTTAAGCTCATTGTAAACACCGAAACGATCATTACTTTTAAGGTTGGATGTTTACACTTTTTACACTCTCTGCTGTGCTTTGCAGTACAGCCGTCAGGAATTAATATAGTTCTCAGTTTATCTCAGACTCAAGTGGTGAAATCAATGTGCTTCATTTGTTGTGGTTGATTTGTGATTACCGGTATTCTAAGTCTAACTCTAAGTTGTTTATGTTGCAGTTTTGTGATTGGCTTCAGAAAACTTGCAAGCAAAACATTTTGAGAATTATATATTTCTGCTGAAATTTGGTACTAATTATATTGCAATCTATTACATTATTCTTAATTAAAGCCTTTAATTAAGAAAAATGTAATAGATTGCAATATAATTAATACCACATTTTCAGCAGAAATATATAATTCTCAAAATGTTTTGCTTGCAAGTTTTCTAAAGCCAATCACAAAACTGCAACATAAACAACTTAATTAGAGTTAGTCTTTAAAGTTAACTTTTTCCTATTATATATTTTGCTCAGCAGGGGAGATCTTATTGCACTAATAATGGCTTCTTCGAGTAAAAAACGCAAGATTTCAGATGAAAACCGGAGTTTTCAAGAGAAATGGACTGAACAATATTTATGCATACAATCAGGGGGGAAAGCATTGTGCCTTGTGTGCCATGAAACCATTTCTGTTTTAAAAGAATATAACATCAAAAGACACTACATCACAAAGCACAAAGAATATGAAAATATGACAGGTGAAGCACGCAAAGAAAAAATATCATTCTTGCAGAAATCTCTGAAAGGACAACAGTCAATGTTTACAAAGAAACTTAAGGAATATGATGCATCTCTCAAAACAAGCTTTTTGATTTATAATAATAAGGTACGGTAGCCTTTCATTTGCTCATTTATAGTAAGGAAAATACTTTTGTTTCAGACAATTCTTATTTTTGTGATCCCAATTTAAATAAAATCAGTAACAAACTAATTATCTATCTTTATTAGTATAATCTCACATAATATGTCTTCGATCGTAGTAAATAGCATGAAATAGTAAGGTTATGTGGCCCTCCATGCCAACAGAGTCGTGACTAGTGGCCCTTTGGGAAAAAAAGTTGCACACCCCTGCTCTACTCTCAGGCAGAACATCTTCAATGATATACAGTGCTCCCTCATTTATCGCGAGGGTTCTGTTCCGGGACCCGCTGCGATAGGTGAAAAATCGCGAAGTAGGAGAACCATATTTATCATAGGTAGTTTACATTTATTTTTACCTTTACTGCATAAACCCTCCCTGCACTGTTAAAACAAACCACCTTTTACTTTATTAATAACAACGCGAAAGCGTAAATTTAAAAGAACGTGATATTATGAAGATTAAAAAAATGCATTAAGAACAAACAGAAAATAAACTTTCAATATAATATTTTCAGGGAAATAGCATATAGAGAATATATATATTTCATTAAAGTTTTCCATGTACAGTACGATATAAATTTTCTTTGTAACGAATTGTATACGTTTCTTTTTCTCTCAGCTGACTTTGTTTATGCTAAGATTTCGTGCAGCATGGTCGATAGATAGAATAATGTTTAGAACTAAGGAATATTAATAGTACCATAATCATGAAAATTAGATAAGCCCCAAATAGGGTGAGTAAATAAATATTTTATGAGTAAGATATTGCGCCTGAATAAGCATCAGCTGATACAGAAGCGGCAAAACGTTTAGGTTAGAGATTCATTCTCCCGCGTCATCCTCCTCTTCTACCGCTTAATGCAATCGAATATTATGAAGAGAATTGAAAAAAAACATTAAGAACAAACAGAAAATAAACTTTCGATATAATATCGTCAGGGAAGTAGTGTGTAGAGAATATATATAATTCATTTAAGTTTCCCATGTACAGTACGATAGTACGTTTTCTTTGTAACGAATTGTATAGTTTTTTTTTCTCTCAGCTGACTTTGTTTACATTAAGATTTCGTGCAGCAAGGTCGATATGTAAAGAAAATAGAAAAATGTTTAGAACCAAGGAATATTAATAATACAATAATCTTGAAAATTAGATAAACCCCAAATAGAGTGAGTAAATAAATATTTTACGAGTAAGATATTGTGCCTGAATAGTGATAAGCATCAGCTGATACAGAAGCGGCAAAACGTTTTGGTTAGAGGTACGTTCTCCCCAATCCTCCTCCTCTTCTACCGCTTGATGCAATCGAATATTATGAAGAAAACTGAAAAAAAGCATTAACAACAAACAGCAAACAAACTTTCGATATAATATCATCAGGAAAATAGCGTGCGAGGGTGCATCAGCTGATACGGAGGTAGCAAAACGTTTGTATCCCTGTGCTCAAAAATAGCATATACCCAGAAAATCTGCGATATAAAATAAACAACATGTATCCAGTAGTAGGTTGGCTCATGGCACCAGCTCCACTGAATATTCTTGGATATTCATCACACATCTTTAATAATCCCTTCACATCTGACAAGTCATTACAATCTCCAGCTCTGTTTCTCTCTACTTTATGTATTTTTCATGCCAGGCCCGATAAAGGCCGTTTTATTTTATTTTATTTTGGCCCGTCCTGGTGTCACAATCATAATTTTTTCTTTTTTGCTCGCCAAAAAATCCTTGATGCACTAAATTCGCGGTAGGTGAATCACGATATAGCGAGGGATTACTGTACTCCATCAACAACGCACAGTGGTCACTCTTTCCAATTGGTGATTTATACTCCATTTTTTCAATATACAACACGTTATCTGTGAATACTAGATCAAGTAGTGATTGCTCATCCCCACCCCTGACCCTCGTTGGTTCCAGTACATGTTGGTGTAGGAAATTCCCTTGTACGCAATCTAGGAATCTTGCCCCGAATGAGTCCTCACCACTGTGTGGGTCAAGATTTATTCAATCTATCTCTTTATGATTAATATCTTCCATAATCATAATTCTACATTTTCTCTCCCGTCCCAAGTAAACAACTCAGTTTATAACTTCAATAGTACCTATGTGACTTTCCTCATAAACTTCTAGCCTATGTTGGTTCCTTGGTGGGTTATATACAACAACTAGTATAATGCTCTCTGACCCAGTATTTGTGCGAGCAACAAGAAATTCCTTGAACTCACTATCTATAACAATGTTTATTTCTTCAACATGCATCTTTTCACTTATGAGCAGTGCTATCCCTCCACCAGCCCTCTCAGATCTTTCAACCCTTAATATTCTGAAGCCCTTAGGAAAAAGTGTGACACTGTTCATGTCCTCACTCAACTTAGTCTCTGTAACTGCTACTATATCTGCCTTACTGCTGTGAATCCTATCTTTTAATTCTACTGCCTTACCAGCTAATCCATCAACATTTGTTTATAAGAATCTTAATGAGGCCCCATCCCCTGATCTTCTGTCATTACCTTCTTCATCCCCCCTTTGTCTGGAAGAACTCTGAAATGAACATTTTTCCTCTCTTCTTCATTTCTTTCCTCATTTAACCTTCTAGCCTCTTGCAACAAGTTTTTGATCCTTTCCATCTCTTCCGGCGTTCTGTATCGTCTAATGAACACTTCCTTAAATTCTTGAAGGTCTTTTAGACTTTCTTTCCTCATTAATGTTTCTCTACATGTGTCCCCTCTCTCAAAGGTTACTCTTGCTTGTTTTTGCTTTTCCTCTCTAGAATATTTACATATTTGGTGAATGTTTACAATATCCTCAGGACCACAAACTACTCCAAGTTTTCTTATTAGGGCTACAACCCTTGCTTTATTTTCTTCAAGTCTCCCCTGCCATGTTGGCTCCTGGGATTCGCTTATGCCTGAGATTACCACTGTCTTCTCTTTATCAGGTGCCTGTTTAATCAATGGATTTGCCCTTTCCATCACAACATCTTTCATTTTTTTTATTACTGTCTCTATATGTTTGTATGTTTTCCAGTGCCACCACCTTCACAGCCTCTTTTACTGCCACAATCCCCTTTAGTGCATCAGCAAAGGAAATTTTCATGGCATCCGTATTCAGCTCCTGAAACTCTTTTCTAAACTGTTTGATGTTTTCCTTAATCTGGATATTTCAAGCTGCAATCTCGTCTCTCTCAGAAGAGAGCAGTGACCTAACATTTACTTCATTCAGGTTGTCATTCAGCTGTTTGTCGTTATCTTCTTGTTTAGACATTCTTGTTTCTAGTTCACTCTTTTCCCCTTCCAGCTTCTTTATTCGTTTTTCTAGTTCTTTTCTCTATTGCCCTTGTGCTTGATTTGCTTCCTCCAAACATCTTGTTTCCTCTCTGAGTGTTTCATTCTCTTTCATTTCTCTATCCATATTCCAAATTTTATCATCAAGATTTATAACCATTGTCTCTAATTCCTTGACTTTCTGTTTTAATCTCCTAACAGCTACTCCTCCTCCTGCTACATACCCTGGAGATCCTCTACCATTCCTCCCCCGACCACTGGATGGGGGGGTTTGGGACAGAGACGGCCTCATTTTCATGTTTTCCCCTTTCACAGAATATAGAGAGAAGAAAAAAAAAAGAGAAAAGCTTCTATTTAAGCTTCACACAGAATTTCTATATCTTCATATGAGTACGATTTAGTTAATAAATTCATCTCTTTCCTGGTAACACACATCCTAACTTAAAATTTGACTTTGGTAATTTGGGGGAAAAAATGCAAAACAAAAGTCCATTTGAAAGCAAATTTGCATTTGTATCTGAGGAGACACCCACCTGTTTCCACTATATATACTTCTTAACTGATAAACTGGTCATTTCAGAATAAAAAATTTAATCACTTGATAACCAAGGTATGTTATCACAGAATCAGACTTTAAATTATTCAACTAAAAATTTATACAAAATGAAAAATAATAAAAACGAAAGCAAAAAAAAAAAAATAAGACAGCTGTGCTACTCGGCAACTTAACTCAGCACCGTTGACAGGTGTATTTTTTGTATTTATTTAATTATTCAATTATTTCGTGTATCAAACTGACTATCAAGTTAATATAAATGGGAGTGATATTGATTTTAACAACATATGGAACTACAGGATCAGGTACACGGCAATAAGAGCTCTCCCTAATTTACGCAAAAAATTTGGTAATGTGATGTGATAGCTTCACCTCTGGCAATTCCTCTAAACCTCCTTCAAGGCAGGACAGGACAGCTTCTTCTCTTACCACTCTCAAATGTATTCTAAATTTTTTCCTTTAATATTTTGGATAGTCTCGTTAAATACATATATAATCTTTTTACTCACAATACTCTGCAGAATCTCTTATTCAGGGAAATTTTGTTTACGTTTTATACTTAAGTCTTGATCACTCAAAACACACGAGGAAAAATTCGAGAGATACTGACTGTGTGTGTGTGTGTGTGTGTGTGTGTGTGTGTGTGTGTAATTACCTAATTGTGTTTACGGGAAAGAGCCCAAAGCTCGCATCTTCCCGTCTCCTCATCGATCCCTATCCACTCTATCATAACCATGAAGGAATTTAAAGACTGTCACCATATCCCCCCTCAATCTTCTAGCTTCGAGTGATGGTAAGTCTAATTCCCTCAGCCTCTCATCATAACTGAGATTGCGTATTTCTGGCACCAGTTTCCTGGCATGTCTTTGAACTTTTTCAAGCTTAGCTATGTGTTTTTTCAAGTGTGGATTTCAAAAGGGGGCTGCATATTCAAGTTTTGGCCTCACATAGGTTACATAAATATTTCTGAACAATTCCTTGTCCATGTGCCTGAAGGGTACCCTTACATTTGATAAGAATGCATATGCTGCCCTTACTATGCTATTTATATGTATTTCTGGAGACAAATCTGCCAGTATGTTTACTCCTAGATCTCTCTCATTTTCTGTCTCTTGAAGTTGTACTCCAGCCACCGAGTAGTCAAGCTTGGGCCTTCTTGTACTTGTACCCATTAAAATTACCTTACATTTTGAAATGTGTGTGTGTGTGTGTGTGTGTGTGTGTGTGTGTGTGTGTGATTACCTAATTGTGTTTACGGGAAAGAACCCAAGGCTCATATCTTCCCGTCTCCTGATCGGTTCCATTTTAGACTTAGTGATACTTATCATACCTGTCCTTAAAACTATGGATTGAGATAGCATTAACTACCTCCTCGCTTAGCCAATTCCAATTATCAACTACTCTTACACTGAAAAAGTATTTCCTTACATCCTGCAAAGAAGTTTTCTTACCAAGCTTCAAACTATGACCTCTAGTTCTAGAGCCAGCCATATCAAAATATCGATCCCTATCCACGCTATCATAACCATGAAGGAATTTTAAGACTGTCACCATATCCCCCCTCAATCTTCTAGCTTCGAGTGATGGCAAGTCTAATTCCCTCAGCCTCTCATCATAACTGAGACAGCGTATTTCTGGCACCAGTTTCGTGGCATGTCTTTGAACTTTTTCAAGCTTAGCTATGTGCTTTTTCAAGTGTGGATTCCAAAAGGGGGCTGCATATTCGAGTTTTGGCCTCACATAGGTTACATAAATATTTCTGAACATTTCCTTGTCCATGTGCCTGAAGGCTACCCTTACATTTGATAAGAATGCATATGCTGCCCTTACTATGCCATTTATATGTATTTCTGGAGACAAATCTGCCAGTATGTTTACTCCTAGATCTCTCTCATTTTCTGTCTCTTGAAGTTGTACTCCAGCCACCGAGTAGTCAAGCTTGGGCCTTCTTGCACTTGTACCCATTCTCATTACCTTACATTTTGAAGCATTGAATTTCATTAGCCACTTTTCTGACCACTCATGCAGACTATTTAGATCCTCCTGAAGTTCTCTACCATTGATCTCGTTTTTTACTTTCTTCACAATCTTTGCATCATCTGCAAACATATTCATGAATGAATTTACAGAGTCTGGTAGGTCATTTACATATACAAGGAATAAATGTGGCCCTAAAACTAAACCCTGTGGAACTCCACTACTAACTCTTCTCCATTCAGACACTGAGTGTCTTACTCTAACCCTCTGTTCCCTTCCTTCTAAGTAAGTTTTTATCCATTCCAAAACATTTCCACCTATTCTAGCCATTGCTTGCAGCTTCCTAATAAGTCTCCCATGTGAAACAGTGTCAAACGCTTTCTGGAAGTCTAGGAATATGCAATCTGCCCAGCCCTTTCTTTCCTGTAAGATTCGGTTTACCTCATCATAAAATTCTAATAAGTTTATACCTGTTGATCTACTTTCTCTGAAGCCATGTTACCTCACTGACAAAAAGTTGAAGGATTCCAAGTGAAGAGAGATATGTTTCCTTAGTAGTTTCTCCATAACTTTGCAAACTAAGCTGGTCAAGGAAACAGGTCTATAGTTCAGAGCCGTATCCCTCCTTCCCTTTTTGAAGATAGGTATCACATTTGCTTGTTTCCAGCATCTTGGAATCTCCCCTGATTCCAGTGACTTTTTAAATATGATACTTAGTGCCACTGATATTGAGTTTGCGCATTTTTTAAGTACATGAAGGGATATGTCATCAGGACCTGTAGCTTTATGAACATCTAAATCCATCAGCGCTTTGCATACCTCTGTGGCTGTAAGGTTGATGTTCTCTAATACCGGCCCTGGAGCTTCTATCTCTGCAATCTGAAGGGGTGGGGTATTTTCTACTGTAAATACTGACTGAAACTCCTTGTTCAATTCTATGCAGATCTCTTCATCAGTCTTAGTGATGCTTCCATCCGCTCTCTTTAGCCTTAAAACCTATTCTTTTACCTTAAGTTTTCCTCTGATAAAGCTGTGGAAAAGCTTGGGATTTTCTTTAGGCTTCCTGGTGATGACCCTCTCACAGTCTCTTTCTGCCTCTCTCCTTTTACTTAGGTAGTCATTTCTTGCTCTTTTGTAGGTTTGTCAGGCATTTATGTTTTTTCTCCTCCTATACCTTTTCCAGCATTTGTCTCTCCACTCCTTAGCTCTTTTACACTCATTATCGAACCATTTCTCTCTGGCATGAATTACACCTACTTTGGTGACACAGTTATGCAGCAATCTACTATCTTCCCATATTTCTCACGAAAAATGTCATACATTTCTTGTACAGATTTGTTGTAAAATAAGGTTCTCCAGTCAATAACTGCAAAAAGCTCATTCATTTTGATGCAATCTCCTTTCGGATAGTTCCTCCTCATGTCCTCAGTGCCTCTACTCTCAGGAAGAATATCTTCAATGATATACTCCATCAACAACACACTGTGGTTACTCTTTCCAATTGGTGGTTCATACTCAATATTTTCAATATCCAACACATTATCTGTGAATACTAGATCAAGTAGTGATGGCTCATCCCCACCCCTGGCCATCGTTGGTTCCATTACTTGTAGGTGTAGGAAATTCCCTTGTACGCAATCTAGGAATCTTGCCCCGAATGAGTCCTCACCACTGTGTGGGTCAAGATTTATCCAATCTATCTCTTTATGATTAAAATCTCCCATAATCAAAATCCTACATTTTCTCTCCTGTGCCATGTTAACAACTGAGTTTAGGACTTCAATAGTACCTATATGACTTTCCTCATAAACTTCTAGCCTATTCTGGTTCCTTGGTGGGTTATATACAACAGTTATTATTATAATCTCGTTGTTGTTGTTGTTGTTTGAGGTTAAAGCCAACCTTGTGTTGGCACGGGCCCTTGTTCAAAGAACGGCCCGTAGGTTAGAGGTTATACCTCTCGGACCCAGTATTTATGCAAGCAACAAGAAATTCCTTGAACTCACTTTCTATAGCCAAGTTTATTTCTTCAACTTGAATCTTTTCACTTATGAGCAGTGCTATCCCTCCACCAGTCCTCTCAGATCTTTCAAACCTTAATATTCTGAAGCCCTTAGGAAAAACTGTGACACTGTTTATGTCCTCACGCAACTTAGTCTCTGTAATTGCTACTATATCTGCCTTACTGTTGTGAATCCTATCTTTTAATTCTACTGCCTTACCAGCTAATCCATCAGCATTTGTGTATAACAATCTTAATGAGGCCCCATCTCCTGATCTTCTGTCATTATCTTCTTTATCTCCCCTTTGTCTGGATGAACTCTGAAATGAAAATTTTTCTTCTCTTCTTCATTTCTTTTCTCATTTAACCTTCTTGCCTCTTCCAACAAGTTTTTGATCTTTCCCATCTCTTCCTGTTCTGTATCGTCTAATGAACACTTCTTTGAATTCTTGAAGGTCTTTTAGACTTTTTTCTCAACAATATTTCCCTACATGTTTCCCCTCTCTCAAAGGTTACTTTTGTTGGTCTCAGCTTTCCTTCCCTCGAATATTTGCCTAGTTGGTGTATGTTTACAATATCCTCAGGACCACAAACTACTCCAAGCTTTCTTATCAGGTCTACAACCCTAGCTTTATTTTCTTCAAGTCTCCCCTTCATGTTGGCTCCTGGGATTCGCTTATGCCTGAGATTACCACTGTCTTCTCTTTATCAAGTGCCTGTTTGATGAGTGTGTTTGCCCTTTCCATCACAACGTCTTTCATATTTTCGACTACTGTCTCTTTATAGTCGACTGTTTGCATGTTTTCCAGTGCCACCACCTTTACAGCCTCTTTTACTGCCACATTCCCCTTTAGTGCATCAGCAAAGGAATTTTCATGGCATCATTTTCCATATTCAGCTCCTGGAACTCTTTTTTAAACTGTTCAATGTTTTCCTTAATCTGGACATTCCAAGCTGTAATCTCATCTCTCTCAGAAGAGAGCAGTGAACTAACATCTAATTCAGTTAGGTTGTCATTTAGCTGTTTGTTTTTTTCTTGTTTAGAAATTCTAGTTTCTAGTTCACTCTTTTCCCCTTCCAGCTTCTTTATTCTTTTTTCTAGTTCCTTTCTCTCCTGCCCTTGTGCTTTATTTGCTTCCTCCAAAAATCTTATTTCCTCTCTGAGTGTTTCATTCTCTTTCATTTCTCTATCCATATTCCGAATTTTATCATCAAGGCTTATAACCATTGCCTCTAAATCCTTGATTTTCTGTTTTAGTCTCCTAATAGCCACCCCTCCTCCCGACCCATGCGTGGGAGAGGTTTGGGACAGAGATGGCCTCATTTTTATGTTCTCCCTCTTACAGAATATAGAAAGAAGAAGAGAAAGAGAAAAAAAAAGAGAAAAACTTTTATTTAAGCTTAACACAGAGTTTTTATATCTCCATATAAGTGCTATTTAGTGACTTAATTTATTTCTTTTCTGGTAACACACATCTTAACTTAAAATTGACTATGGTAATTTGAGGATAAAAAGAAAAAGAAAAAAATGCAACAAAAACAAAGTCAAACCTGAAGGAAAATTCGAATTTGTGTCTGAGGAGGCACCCACCTGTTTCTGCTATATATTCTTCTTAACTGATAAACTCACTTGCTAACCAAGATATGTTATCACAGGATCAGACTTTATATTTAACTCAATATATATACAAAATAAAAAAAATAGTAAAAGAGAAAGCTAAAAGAAAAGAAAAAAAAAATGAAGAAAATAAGACAGCTGTACTACTTGGAAACTTAACTCAGTACAGTTGACAGGTGTATTTTTGGTATTTATTTAATTATTCAATTATTTCGAGTATCAAAACTAGCTATCAAATTAATATAAATGGGAAGGATACTGATTTTAACAATATATGAAACCACAGGATTCTGCGTGTGTGTGTGTGTGTGTGATTACCTAATTGTGTTTACGGGAAAGAGCCCAAAGCTCGTATCTTCCCGTCTCCTGATCGGTTCCATTTTAGACTTAGTGATACTTATCATACCTGTCCTTAAAACTATGGATTGAGATAGCATTAACTACCTCCTCGCTTAGCCAATTCCAATTATCAACTACTCTTACACTGAAAAAGTATTTCCTTACATCCTGCAAAGAAGTTTTCTTACCAAGCTTCAAACTATGACCTCTAGTTCTAGAGCCAGCCATATCGAAATATCGATCCCTATCCACTCTATCATAACCATGAAGGAATTTAAAGACTGTCACCATATCCCCCCTTACTCTTCTAGCTTCAAGTGATGGCAAGTCTAATTCCCTCAGCCTCTCATCATAACTGAGATTGCGTATTTCTGGCACCAGTTTCGTGGCATGTCTTTGAACTTTTTCAAGCTTAGCTATGTGCTTTTTCAAGTGCGGATTCCAAAAGGGGGCTGCATATTCGAGTTTTGGCCTCACATAGGTTACATAAATATTTCTGAACATTTCCTTGTCCATGTGCCTGAAGGCTACCCTTACATTTGATAAGAATGCATATGCTGCCCTTACTATGCCATTTATATGTATTTCTGGAGACAAATCTGCCAGTATGTTTACTCCTAGATCTCTCTCATTTTCTGTCTCTTGAAGTTGTACTCCAGCCACCGAGTAGTCAAGCTTGGGCCTTCTTGCACTTGTACCCATTCTCATTACCTTACATTTTGAAGTATTGAATTTCATTAGCCACTTTTCTGACCACTCATGCAGATTATTTAGATCCCCTGAAGTTCTCTACCATTGTTCTCGTTTTTTACTTTCTTCACAATCTTTGCATCATCTGCAAACATATTCATGAATGAATTTACAGACTCTGGTAGGTCATTTACATATACAAGGAACAAAAGTGGCCCTAAAACTGAACCCTGTGGAACTCCACTACTAACTCTTCTCCATTCAGACACTGAGTGTCTTACTCTAACCCTCTGTTCCCTTCCTTCTAAGTAAGTTTTTATCCATTCCAAAACATTTCCACCTATTCTAGCCATTGAGTGCAGCTTCCTAATAAGTCTCCCATGTGGAACAGTGTCAAACGCTTTCTGGAAGTCTAGGAATATGCAATCTGCATATGTGTGTCTGTGTGTGTGTGTGTGTGTGTGATTACCTAATTGTGTTTACGGGAAAGAGCCCAAAGCTCGTATCTTCCCGTCTCCTGATCGGTTCCATTTTAGACTTAGTGATACTTATCGTACCTGTCCTTAAAACTATGAATTGAGATAGCATTAACTACCTCCTCGCTTAGCCAATGCCAATTATCAACTACTCTTACACTGAAAAAGTATTTCCTTACATCCTGCAAAGAAGTTTTCTTACCAAGCTTCAAACTATGACCTCTAGTTCTAGAGCCAGCCATATCGAAATATCGATCCCTATCCACTCTATCATAACCATGAAGGAATTTAAAGACTGTCACCATATCCCCCCTCAATCTTCTAGCTTCGAGTGATGGCAAGTCTAATTCCCTCAGCCTCTCATCATAACCGAGATTGCGTATTTCTGGCACCAGTTTCGTGGCATGTCTTTGAACTTTTTCAAGCTTAGCTATGTGCTTTTTCAAGTGCGGATTCCAAAAGGGGGCTGCATATTCGAGTTTTGGCCTCAC